>JAUMHN010082943.1:3451-25903 GCA_032360265.1 Heliamphora ciliata
TTCTAGATTGAATCAGAGTTTCGGGTTGGGTTAAGGTCTCTAACTTTTTAGCGACCTAAGATCTCATTGGCTAACCATCGCTAATACTAGGGTTTGAACTGATTTGTTACATTCTTTGCCTGCGATCTCGCCAAAATTTGATACCTAGAATGTGATTGAATTCTCTCAAGTCTTTCATATCGAACTGGCCGGATAACAATACATTCACCGAAGATAACACCCCCACATCATTTTCGATGAGCAAGATATTATCCATGTAAAGTACTAGAAATACCAACATGCTTCCATCATGCTTCTTGTACACACAAGACTCGTCGGGACATTGATCAAAATCATAAGACTTAATGGCTTGATCAAACCGAGTATTCCAAGATCTAGATGCTTACTTAAGTCTACAAATAGATCTCTTAAGCTTGCACAACATGTTCTCTTGGCCCTTTGCTATGAAACCGTCTGGTTATACCATATAAATACACTTGTCAAGACTTTCGTTAAGGAAAACTGTCTTGATGTCCATTTGCCAAGTTTCGTAATCGAAATGAGCCACAATAGATAAGAGAATCCGGATAGACTTAAGCATGACTACCGGCGAAAAGGTCTCCTCATAATCGATCCATTCTTTCTAAGTGAACCCTTTTACAATAAGTCTAACTTTAAAGGTTTTCACCTCACTATTTACTCCTCTCTTTCTCTTATAGATCCACTTGCATCCGATGAATTTTATTCCTTCGGGTGGTTCTATAAGTTCCCAGACTTGATTAGAGTACATAGACTCCATCTTTGAATTCATAGCCCTTTACCAAAGTTCTGCATCTTTATTTTAGAGTACTTCAATGTAGTTATAGGGTTCAGTACCCAGTTCTTTCGGGATCCTGCCAAAAGACTCTCCTAAGAACATATACTAATCGGGTTGACAAACTATCCTCCCATTATGATGACGCACTACTTACGTCGGTGTATTAGTAGTGACACGTTGTGCTGGTTCTAAACCCTGTGCACCATAATCCACATCCTGCCCCGGTTGTGAAACTAGCATGTTGATGGTAGCATCGAGATCTGGTTCAAAATCTACACTTTTCTCGATAATCGTCCCACTACGACAAGGTAACGGGATACCAGAGACCTGTGGCGTTTCTATTGTACTATTGGTATTACCTCTCAGGTGTTCTAGAACAATTCTACTTCTAGGTCTGTGGTTCATTACATAATCCTCTTTCAAGAACCGAACATTAGTACTGACAATGACCTTCTGGTCCTTTGAACTATAGAATAAGTCACCATTTGTTTCCCTGGGATACCCAACAAAGAAATAGACTTTCATCTTCGGTTCTAACTTATCTGTGTTCCCCTTCAGCACGTATGCAGGACACCCCCAAATCTGAATATGTCTAAGACTAGGCTTGTGCCTGGTCCATAATTCAATGGGAGTAAAAAGTACTGATTTAGAAGGCACCAAGTTCAGAATATAAGCTGTCGTTTCTAATGCTAATTTCCAAAATGAATTAGGTAATTTCGAATAACTCATCATAGACCTTACCATATCCATAAAAGTCATATTCTTTCTTTTCGCTACACCATTCTGCTGTGGAGTGCCCGTTGCAATCAATTGGGATGTAATCCCTGACTCTGATAAAAAATTCTTGAACTCTCGCAAGAGGTACTCGCCACTACGGTCGGATCGTAGGGTCTTGATACATTTATCCAGACGCTTCTCCATTTTTGCTTAAGTTTTTTGAATTTCTCAATGCATTCAGACTTGCGGTGCATAAAAAAAATGTACCCATACCTTGAGTAATCGTTGATAAAAGTGACAAAATACTCAAATCCTCTTCTAACCCGGATAGTAATGGGTCCACATAAATCAGAGTGAACCAATTCTAATGACTCTTTAGCTCAATAGCATTTGACCAAAAAAGGCTTCTTGGTCGTCTTTCCTTCTAAGCAGGATTCACAGACTGGAAGTGCCTTCACTTCCCATGAACTCAAATGTCCATATTTTACCAGTCTATTTATCCATTTTAGATTAATATGACCTAGGTGAAAGTGCCAAAGATACGTGTACTTCATTAAAGAAGGATCATTTCTTTTAAATGGTAAATTTGAAATATTATTTAATTCATTCAGTTGCAGTGTATGAGAGATAGGAGTAATAACATAAAGATCATGCACTAATATACCAGAACAAATAAACCGTTTATTATCCTTAATAACCACAATGTTATTAAAATAAATCAAATATCCTTCTTTAACCAATCTAGAAATATAAATTAAATTCTTTCTAATGGAAGGTACATAAAAACAATTATTTAAAACTAAAAACCTATCTTTACTAAAATTGAGAATGGCATCTCCCACTGCAACTATTACTATCACGCCCCAAACACCAGGATCACGCAAAAGCCCACCAAAACACCCATTTAGGAAAAATAGGTTTTACAGTTGGAAATCAAATATAGCAGTTGGATAAAAGATTTCTTAAGTTCAACTCTCATAAATGATAACATGCATTCTCATACATGAAAAAGTATATCGCCCAAAGGCGTACAAAACCAGCCTTCATGGGCATCACATGTAAAAGTACATGTCTCAAAAAGGAAAAACTACAGCAAGTCTTTCATCACCTCTGTAACTAGGTCAACTCCACGTGCTCACCTGAAAAAGATTTTATAGCAAAAATCCCACACCGTGAGCTGAACCCCAATAGAAAATAGACTGTAAAGCAGAAATACAAGTCATGCAATCATATGGTGGGAGCTAACTCGACCACAAAAGCCAAACACGTTTTTCTCTCAAAAGCCACAAGTTTTCCATCCTGAAAACTTCACATTTTCCATCATTGAAACCATGCATATAATCCTGACAAATATCATGCCACAGTTAAGGCAAAGCCGTAAAACAAAGCATTCTCCACCCGGGAATACACAGCCGAGGAGACACGATAAAATGTAATCCTATGTACCGACTCTACCACACCGACAAAGGTAACAACTATAGACTCTTGTCCATTACTCTATAGCCGCGCAGGGTCGAATAAGTAATGACAAGTTCTATACGGAGTCACGACAACGACGCTATTAACGGAGGCAACCGACAAATACTTAATTTACGGGACCTGAGCCCGAGTTAACTAAGCACCCACACGACTCAATTTATGGAGACTAACCCGAAGAAACTGAGTACCTACGCTACGCACGTTTTTAGACTTGCACCGAGGAGCAATGGAAGCCCAACTCAACAAACCCACTGTCACAGTACATCTATGGGTAAATATTTCAAAACTAACTCACAAAACAAATATACAACACATGTATATATTAGGGATCCAATCCACGAATCATGGAGATAAAAAAAAAAACATGTAAAAACATATTTTCATCAAAACGTTTTATAAGTTGAGACTCAACCCCACAGGCTAGCTCCAAACCTCTAATAAAACACGTTTTCTTCTCACCAACAACCTGTTTTCGAACCTCTTTTGAAAATCATGGATGTTCACACATCCGAATCATGAATCCAATAGTATCTCAATTGATTAACCTTTCGATTTAATCACAAGAATATCATTGGAAACCATTGGGCCATCAAAACCAAACAATCTAACCACCAAACACAACCCACAATTCAGTCGACTGGACTCACCCACCAGTCGACTGAAAAACCCTATGGAAAACCAAAATTTTCAACACAGGTGCACTTCAGTTGACTGACCCCATGAGTTCAGTCGACTGAACTCACCAAATGATGATCTAGTCGACTGAACTCACCAAATGATGATCTAGTCGACTGAACCCATAGGGCCAGTCGACTGAACTCACCTAGAAAATGTTTTAAGCTCCGATTTTGACCTCCAATTCTCAAACCACGTTTCAAAAATGACTGTTTTGATGCCTAAGAGCATACCCAAGCCCAAAGCTATCATAAAACCTCGAAAGAAACATTCAACTCCCGATTTCATTGAACCGAAATGCCAAAAAATAGTTTTAACCCAAAATCGGATTTGAAACATAAATCACTTTTCATGTGTTTTTAAATGGTAGAAATAAAATTTCGTCCGAATGGATGTGTGTAGTCCTCGATGCCGATACTAAGGATAAGCAGTTGGTTTGTCAAAAACCAAGCCGCGGGCCCCCGAGAAGTTAGAGAGAAGGCAAAGCGTTTGGTGAGTCTCAAAGCTAGAGAGAGAAAGAGAAAGATATTTTGAACAAAATATCTAAGGGAAGATATTTATAGGCAAAATATCTCGAAAATATATTCTTTTTTTTTTGAAATTTTTGAAATTCGCACAGCAACTCCCTACAACCCTGAGAACCAATCTCGCATGCTTATTTAAACGTAAACATACATCAAAACGAATAAATCATACATCAAATAAAATATATGCAAAAACATATCAAACATATATATGTCTCAAAAAGTGACGGGTTCGGGTCTCACAATTTCCACCTTTGTATTATTGCCCATGTGTAGGTAAATTTTTCCATCACTAAGCTCACTGGTTTCCTAGAACCTCTGCAATGAATTGCAGACATGATTAGTAGCTCCCGTATCGACACACCAGATACCATTAGATAATACCACTAAACATGTTTTCATAACTAGTGAACAGAAATTAGTGAGCATAACTAGTAAACATGTTTCCACAACTTGATTGTTCAGCTTGCCAAGATAAATTGGACAATGCTTCTTCCAGTGCCCTATCTGGTGGCAGTGAAAACATCTATTTTTCAGCTTCTTCATGTTGGAGGCAAACTACCAAGATCATTGATTTGTAAACAATTTTTCAAAAATAAAAACTGGACGGGCAATTACCTAAACAGGCTTCAGATAAAAATCTTTTGATGTCGAATGATCAAAAATAAAATTCGTGCCACCACAGTTAATTCAGATGAATACTTTTTGATCTATTCTTCAACTACGAACTTTGAATTCCCAAGTTGAAGCTTCGGTTAGACCTTTTACTGTATTCCCGATGCGATTTTCGAATGTAGTGTGGGTTACGATCCTTCGAGAATTGAAACTGGCAGAACCTGGACAACCTAAGTCTAAAAAGACAACTTTTGATTTTGGTTCAGCCTATTCGCATATTTATAGAGTTATAGTAGGGATGTGTGGAGTAATTATGACATAAACTTCTAGTATAACCCAGATATCCATCCAGCGGTTTTCGCAAATATGCAAATCTCTCGGCAATTTCTGTAATTATGAAAATTTTACAGCGGTTTCTGTAATTTTTATAAAATACTAAATTACAGCTCACATCACTAAAGAACTGTAAGTGCACTCTAAGCCATAATCTCAAGACATTCTTGCACTGAGCTCCTATTATTAAATGCTTAACTCATCTCCCCACGTTAAGATTCTCGATACCCGCCAATTAAATTTAATTACTGACAATTTAATTTAATCGGCATCTTTAAATTCTTTAAACCCTTCCGCTTAACTTATTTGACCGTCGGATAATCAAATTTACCTGTAGAGTTTGACCCGGTCAAAACTTATAAACTTCTATAAGGGAGTATTATCAATCCTAATCATTAGAGACATGAATTTCATCAATAATTAATATTACCATATAAATAATACTACTATCCAACTCACCGAAAATATAAATCCATATAAGATCGCACCCTCTAGTGAATCAAAACAACGAATATTAAATATACGCAAATCAATAATTATTTCAGGATTAAAAGCATAAGCACTCTCATAATAACCTTGGGGTGTGAATTAATTTATATAGTCAATATAAAATTAATTATCCCAATGTGTCCCATTCAATACATACAAAGTGTACTAACACAAAGAGTAGGAACAATACACGATGCTATTATCTGTTCCCCGTAACCAAGATAGATCTACTAAAACTCTATACTACAGTCGTACTGATGGTTTGTCTATTTTAATCTAAACTACGAACCAAACTTATATTCTGTAGGAACCTATAATCTGGTCTTTTATGTGCAAGCCGTACTCTATACAACAGATTAAATACTGTACAGAATAAAGGATAACCATGCAAAATATTGAAGAAATGATATTGCATGTATTACTTAATAAGATTCTCATAAAATGATAAAATAATTTTATTAAAATAAAATTAAATACTAAAACAAAAAATAAATTCATAGTTTTTAGTATATAACCCTGACAATCTCGTACTTATACTCAAAATTATGCAGCCATACATCTGACTCCCATGCTCTCTACATGACTATCGAAAGTCTTAGTTGGAAGGCACTTTGTAAAAGGATCTATAAGGTTATCTTCTGATGCAATCTTGATCACAGCAACATCACCCCTGTCTACAATTTCTCGTATTAGGTGATACTTAAGCTCAATGTGCTTTCCTTTCTTGTGGACTCTTGGCTCGTTCGAGTTTATAACCGCTCTGCTATTGTCACAATAAAATATAATAGCCGACTGAATTGAAAGCACCACATCTAGAATCAACAAGAAGTTTATGAGCCAAACAGCCTCTTTAACTGCTTTTGAAGCTGCCACGTACTCGGCCTCCATGATGGAATAAGTAATGCAGTACTGCTTGATACTCCTCCAACTAATAGCTCCACCTCCTAAGATAAACTCATATCCTGAGGTAGACTTACAGAAATCATTATCTGACTGAAAATTTGAGTTTGCGTACCCTAAAGATAGTAGACTGTCTGCCTAGTAAACCAATAAATAATCCCTAGTCCTTTTCAGGTACTTTATTAAATTTTTTACCGCAGTCCAATGCTCATGCCCTAGGTTAGACTGATATTTGCTAACCATGTCAACGGCAAAGCAAATGTCGGGTCTAGTTCAAAGCATAGCATATATTAGGCATCCTATTGCCGAAGCATAAGGAACCACCTTTATCTTCTCTATCTCATCAGGTGTCTTAGGACACTGATCCTTGGATAGAGTGATTCCATGCCTGAAATAGAGAAATGGAGAAATTCTTTCTTGAAATTCTGCATGCTAAAACGAGCAAAGATATCATCGATATACTTTGCTTGTGATAAGTCCTACATTCTTTGTTTTCGATCTCGCAAAAGCTTGATCCCAAGTATGTAACTGGCTTCTCCCAAGTCCTTCATATCGAACTGCTCAAATAATCATCCTTTTACCGAAGATAATATCCCCACATCATTTTGATAAGCAAGATATCATCTACATAAAGTACTAAAAAGACTACCAGGCTTCTGTTATGCTTCTTGTACACACAGAACTCATCTGGACTCTGATCAAAACTATAAGACTTTATAGCTTGATCAAATCAAGCATTCCAAGATCTCGATGCTTGCTTAAGTTCATAAATGGATCTCTTAACCTTGCACAACATGTGCTCTAGACCCTTTGCTATGAAATTGTCTGGTTGTATCATATAGATACACTCGTCAAGGCTTCCGTTAAGGAAAGCTATCTTGACATCTACTTGTCAAATTTCGTAATCAAAATGAGCCGCAATGGATAAGTGAATTCGGATAGACTTAAGCATGGCTACCAGTGAAAAGGTTTTCTCATAATCGATCCCTTCTTTCTAAGTGAACCCTTTTACAGCAAGCCTAGCTTTAAAGGTTTCAACCTTCCCATTTGCTCCTCTCTTCCTCTTGTAGATCTACTTACATCTGATGGGTTTTATCCCTTCAAGTGGTTCTACAAGTTTTCAGATCTGATTAGATACATAGATTTCATCTCTAAATTCATAGCCTTTTACCAAAGATCTATAACTTTGTCCTGGAGTGCTTCATTGTAGTTATAGGGTTTGATATCTAATTTTATCGGGATCTTGTCAAAAGACTCTCCCAACAACATATACCGATCGGGTTGATGAACAATCCTCCCACTACAACAAGGCACTATCAGCATCTGTGTACTAGCAGTAACACGTTGTGTAGAATCTGATCTATGTGCACTATTACCCACATGCTAGTCAGGCATGTTAATGGTAGCACCATAATCATTATCTGCACCTGTCTCAATAATCCTCCCACTATGACGAGACAATGGGATATTAGTAACTTGTGGTTCTTCTTCCGTTCTACTGGTGTTTTCTCTCAATTCTTCCAAAATAATTTTACTTTTGGGCCTGTGGTCCATAATATAATCCTCTTTCAAAAATCAAGCATTGGTGTTAACAATGACCTTTTGATCCTTATGATTATAAAATAGACCATCCTTCGTTCCCTTGGGATACCTCACAAAGAAATAAATTTCGGTCCTCAGTTCCAACTTACCCACGTTTCCTTTCAGCCCATGTGCTTGACACTCTCAAATCCGAATATTTCAGACTAGGCTTGCGCCCTATCCATAATTCTGTGGGAGTAGAAGGTACTGACTTAGAAGGTACCAAGTTATGAATATAAGCTGCTGTTTCTAATGCAAGTTCCCAAAACGAATCGGGTAATTCTGAATAACTCATCATTGACTTTTCCATCTTCATAAGAGTCCTATTCCTTCTTTCTATTACATCATTCTGCTATAGAGTACCCGGTGCAGTCAACTGGGATATAATTTTTTCTGACGATAAGTAGTCCCAAAATTCTCCAAAGAGCTACTCCCCACCACGGTCGGATCGTAGTGATTTGATACTTTTACCTAGACGCTTCTCCGCTTCTGTCTTAAATTATTTAAATTTCTTAAAGCATTCAGACTTACGGTGCATCAGGTATATGTATCCATACCTTGAGTAGTCATCAATAAAATTGACGAAATACTCAAAGCCACCTCTAACCCGAATAGTCATATGACTACACACATCCGAGTGAACCAGTTCTAACGGTTCTTTAGCTCCATAGCCTTTGGCCGAGAAGAGCCTCTTGCTAATCTTACCCTCTAAGCAAGACTCACAGAGTGAAAGTGCCTCCACTTCTAATAAATATAAAGGTCCATCTTTTACCAGTTTATTTATCCATTTTATATTAATATGCCCCAAGTGTAAGTGCCATAGAAACATTTGGTTCATTAAAGAAGGAAACTCTCTTATATGGTAAATTAGATATGTTATCCAATTCAATTAGTTAAAGTGTAGGAGAAATGGGAGATATAACATAAAGATTATCCACCAATGTACCAGAACAGATAACCTGTTTATTATCCTTAATAACCACAGAGTTATTAAAATAAACTAAATATCCGTCTTTAACCAATCCAAAAATGAAAACTAAGTTCCTTTTAATGGAAGGTACATAAAGACAATCTCTCAATATTAAAACCCGATCTCTATTAAAATTGAGAGTGACATCTTCCACTACAACTGCTGTCACCTTTGTATTATGACCCATATGCAGATAAATCTTTCCATCACTAAGTTGTTGAGTTTCTTGAAACCCCTGCAATGAATTACAGACATAATTATTAGCTCTCGTATCTACACACCAGATACCGGTAAAATAACACCGCTAAACATTTCTTCACAACCAGTGAGTAGAACTTACCTTCAATATTTAGCATGTTAAGATAAATTGGACATTGCTTTTTTTAGTGTCATGTCTGGTTGCAGTGAAAACATCTATCTTTCGGCTTTTTCACACCAGTGCGTGGCCTACTAACTGCCCTGAAAATCATGCCACCTTGTTTCTGAACTTTTTTCTTCTTCATGCCTTTAGGCCTAGAGGAAGAATCTTTTTCAGAAACAAACACATTTTCTAGCATTAAAAGAATATCCTTGGTAGTTAAACTATATTCACGTTATATTTTCAGTCAACAAAATTCTATCCCATTAGTTTGCTCTTTTTAAGTATATTAATTAGTGGATTGAACGCTATTTTAATCCTGAGAATCACATAATTAAAATAACTGTTAATTATGACCAGCAAAACTTTGAATTTATTTTAAAATTAGTTCCCTCTACTATTTAAAATAAATCCACCAGCAGCCTAGTACCCTGTGAATAGTATGCCTTGATGATGGGAGGACGTTTACTATCCATCGTTTACCTAGACATGCCAATTCCTATTAATTTTACTATCTAGATAACAGACCATGCCAAGTAAGATTAAATAGCTGACATAGTTTCGGTCTAGTGTATAATAACAGTGACTCAGATGGAGAGCATACTATAATTTACAGCTAAGTATTAGCTACCACCTAATCCTAAATCAATTGCTTCGCAATGAACACTTCAGATGGAGAAGTGATCCACACTAATAGTTATCCAGAATTATCCGTAAAGAAGGTTCATACTGGTGATACCGCAATTAATCATGTTCGATGGGGAGGAAGACCTTACTGCTAACACGCAAAATTAATTACATCGCCTATAAACTAGTGATGAAGACTGTGAGATTTATCTGTAAATAAATTCTCTCCCACTTAAATTTTTAAAATATTTTTGAAGGTTATAAAAATTTATTTAATTAAAATAAATTTATTAATTTTGAAAATCGCACGATCCAAAAAATTCTAAAATATCTTTTCGTGTACATGATCTAAAAGATTTCAATTTGCCAAACCATCTTTTCGTGTTTTAATGTGTAACAAATAAAATAATCGATGAATACACAGTTTTTTCTTTAACTTTACAGTTAATGTAGTAATTAAAGGTATTCAAAATATTTTATTTTTACGTTACACATTTTTCAAAAATAATAATTTATTAAGATTCAACATTTTCTCATTTAATTAATCCAAAATTCAGAATTAATATCCACGTTTTTCAAAGATATCCGATTTAATAAAAAAAACATCTTAAACGTGTTATTATGTAAAAATAAAATATCTAAAGTTTTTACATTTAATTAAAAATATTTTAATTAAAAAATTTTATTTTATTTTCTTTTACAAAATTTTAATTAAAACTGAATTTTCTAAATTAATTAAATTAACAGAAATATATAAAATAGATATACATCATCCATGCAGTTTAAAAGAATAAAAATACAGGATAGATATGTATCTATCCTGTTCAAAGATAAGCTGTAATCTTTTAATCTTTTTTTGAATCAGCTTTCGGCGTTCAACTTGCATCAGGATTCCTCGATATGCAGTGTTATACATATACAACACTCCTGAGCCTGGAACATATCAGAAAAGACGAACCAAAAAGCCCCAAACCACCAGCACCACCGTCGGCCCCGCCGCACACCGCCGCTTCAGATGGCTTTTGCCGCCTCTCCCGTTTTCTTCTGTTTTTTGCACTGATATCCAGCAACATATTGCCTTGAATAAAACCTCAAAAATAGTCCTGAAAAAGATCGAAAAAACAACCTCAAAAGAGCCCGCTGCCGCCGCCGAATTTTGCCGCCTATAGCCGCTTGTTTTGCCGCTGTTTTTGCTTCGATTTTTTTTCATTGTTTTGGGATGTTTTTAAGGCACTATCTACTGCTATTTTATGCCTAAAAAATCGCTCAATACTAGTCTCGAAAACATAAAAAAATGCAAAAAAATAGCCTCGAACGTTGCCAGAAACTGCCGCCGCCGGTGCTATTTTTTTGCTAGATTTTTTACTAGTTTTGGACCTATTTTGGTGCTGATTTTAATACATAAAATCTACATAAAAAAAAACTTATCAGAAAAACCTATTTCAAAATCGTTGAATAATCACCGCAATCCGTGGCCCGAAATCCCCAAAACCACCGTTGGTGCCACTGGTTATGCCGCTGCCCGTTGTTCATGTTTTTGGATATTCAAACCTGTTTTTAAATATTCTAAATAATATTTAAAAACATATAAAAATTTTTACATTGAAAACCTATGTCTCGTAAGCTCACATTCAAACTAAAAGAGCTTAAACTATCACCATCAACTCTCGTGATTTAAAAATTAAATTAAATCATCATTCAAATCATTTAATCAAACATGAATATAATGATGATAATAAAATCAGGATTAGAATGTCCGCAAAATAAAATTAGCACAGTTCTAAATCTACCCGACCCCTCGATAAACTGTAAACAAAAAATAAAACGACTCTGATACCAATTATTGGAGGCAGACTGTCAAGATCGTTGATTTGTAAATGATTTTTTAAAAACAAAATCTGGACGAGCAATTGCCAAAACAGGCTCTAGATAAAAACTTTTTGATATCGAACGATAAAAAATAAAACCCGTGTCACCACAATTAATTCAGATGAATACCTTTTGGTTAGTTCTTCAACTACAAACATTGAATTCCCGAGTTGAAGCTCTGGTCAAACCTTCTATAGTATTTTCGATGCGATTCCTAAACGTAATGTAGGCTACGATCCTTCGAGAACTGAAACCGACAAAACTTGGACAACCTTAGTCTTGAAAGACAACTTCTGATTTTTGTTCAGTCTACTCGTATATTTATAGGGTTACAGTAGTGACCTATGGAGTAATTATGATATAGACTTCCAGTGTAACCCAAATACCTATCCAACGATTTTCACAAATATGAAAACCTCTCAGCAGTTTCTGTAATTATGAAAATCTTGTAGCGGTTTCTACAATTTTTATAAAACAATAAATTATAGTTCACACCAATAAAGAACTACAGCTGCACTCTTGGCCACAATCTCAAAACCAATTTGCATTGAGCTCCTATTATTAAATGCATAACCCGTCTCCCCACGTTAAGATTTCTGATACCCGTCAATTAAATTTAATTACTGATAATTTAATTTAATCTGTATCTTTAAAATTCCTTAAACCCTTCCGCTTAACTTAGTTAACTGCCGGATAATCAAATCCACCTACAAGGTTTGGCCCCGTTAAAATTTATAAGCTTCCTTAAGGGGTATAGTCAATCCCAAACAATCGGGACGTGAATTCCGTCAATAATTAATATTCACCATATAAATTATACCGTTATCCAACTCACCAGGACTATAGACACATAAAAGATCGCACCCTCTAATGAATCAAAACAATGAATATTAAATGTACACAAATAATAATTATTTCTGAATTAAGAGCATAAGAACTCATAATAACCTTGGGGTGTGAATTAATTTATTTAGTCAGTATAAAATTAATTACCCTAATGTGGTCCTATTTAATACACACAAAGTGTACTAGCACATCGAGTCGGAACAATAAACGATGCTATTATCTGTTTTTCGTAACCAAGACAGGCCTACTAAAACTCTATACTACAGTCGTATCGATAGTTTGTCCATTTTCATCTAGACTGTGAACCAAACTTATATTCTGCAAGAACTTATAATCTGGTCTTCTGTGTGCAAGTCGTATTCTACACACCAGATTAAATATTGCATGGAATAAAGAACAATCATCCATAACATTAATGAAATGATATTGCATACATTACTCTTTATGATTCTCATAAAATAAAAAAATAATTTTATTAAAATAAAATTAAATACTAAGACAAAAAAAATTCATAATTTTTAGTATACAACCCTGACACTTCACACCAGTTCGTGGACCATTAACTACCTTGGAAATTGTGCTACCTTATTTTTGAACTTTTTTCTTCTTTTTGCCTTTCGGCTATAAGTAGAACAGTTTTCAGCAACAAAGGCACTAACTGGCTTCCTATGAACACCCTCAATTGCTTGAAGTTCTTTAAGTAGTTCTGCGGGAAAAAAACTGGGTTTGTTCATAATATAATTATGGAAAAACTACTTAAAGCTATCGACAGTGATTGGAGTATGATATCGACTTGGGTTTTCACATCAATTTTAGCTCTAAGGATCTCTAGTTCATTCAGAAGACTAATCATCTTCAGAACATGATCCTTAATTGGGGTGCCTTCAGCCATATTTGTGTTCATCAAAGATTTAATAGCCACTTACCTAGCAACACAATTCTGATCCTCAAATATTTCTTTGAGGTTCATAATCGTGTCATAGGCGTTAGGGGTAGACTGGTGTTGATGCTGCAATGCATTTGACATGGAAGCCAAAATGTAGCAGCGAGCTATCTAGTCAGCCTTCTGCCACTTCTAATAAGCTCGAGTTTCTTGTTCGATCACCCCCTCATCGGGTACTGGTGGACAAATCTCAGACAAAACAAACATATATTGCTCAACAATTAACAAAATATCCAAGTTCTTTTCCAGTCAATATAATTAGGTCTAGTTAATTTGTTTTCTTTTAGTATTGTCGCGAATGGATTGAAAGCCATTTTAATATCTGAGAATCACATAATTAAAAATTATTATTTATGATGATAAAAAAACTTTGAATTCAATTTTAAAATTTGGTTCCTTCTACCATTTTAAAAAGAGCTCGCCAGTAGCCTGGTACACCGTGAATAGCATGCCTCGATGGGAAGGTTGTCTACTATTCATCATTCGTCCAGACATGCCAATTCCTATTAATTTTACTATTTAGGCAATAGACCATGCCAAGTAAAATTAAATAGTTGACATAGCTTTGGTCCTATAAATAATGGCAGTGGGAGATGGAGAGAATACTAATATTTACAGCCAAGTGTAGACCATCTCTTAATCCTAAATCAATTGTTTCGCAATGAACCTTTCAGATGGAGAAGTGATCCATACTAACAATTATCCAGAATTATCCCTAAAAGAGGTCTATACTGGGGAAACCCCAATTAATTCTCTATGATGGGGAGGAGGCCCAAATGTCAATACACAATTAATTACATCATTTACAAACTAGTGATGGAGATCATGGGATTTATCTGTGAATAAATTCCACTTAGATTTTAAAAAAATTTGAGAGTTATAAAAACTGTTTAATTTTAACAAATTCATAATTTTGAACTGTACCACACGTTATAAAGATTAAGGTAAAAACCAATCTTAGGTGTTATATGTGCAACTAATAAAATTTTCAATTCTCCATTTTTATGGAAAAAAAATATTTTTAAATGAAACTTGAGAATATAATTTTATTGTCCAATTACTCATTAACAAATTTCAAAAAGAATGAATTCATTTAAATTAAACCATTTGTCAAGTATGCAACAATATAAATTAGCCATGTTGTCTAGAATCATACATCCACAACAAAAAATTATAAACATTAATAAACATGCATGTGGCAATAAATAATCTCGGCTTCTATGGTCATCCCAGAATTCTTGAGCCACCTCATAATCCCAAGGCATCCATGTTTGCCCGCGCGGCATGGTGTTTGACTTGCCCGGTTAACTAGCAAAACGGTCCTCCTCTAGAAACTGTTTCGTCCCAACGGACGCTAGGGTGTCCGGACGGAAACCCTTCAGAATGATTTTCGTCCGGACGAAAGGTTGGGCGTCCAGATGAAAGCAGTATTTTTTGCACTTCGTTTTTGTGAACCCTAGCTACGCTATCATGTACCAGACCTATTCTAATCACTTTAGAACTCTACAAAATGACTGAAAACTCTGCCGAGGCTTCCAAAACATGATTCAATCTTCAACTTCAACCTGCTAAAGATTACAAGCTTGGTTCTTATGTCTCCATTTCAAAAGTTCACATTGAATCTATTGGAGGCAAAACTACCAAGATCATTATTTTTGCAAACGATTTTCGATAAAAAAATAACTGGATGGACAATCGCTGAAACAGGCTCCAAATAAAAATTTTGATGTCGAACGATCAAAATAAAAACACGTACCACCACAGTTAATTTAGAAGAATACCTTTTTAGTCAATTCTCCAACTACGATTTTTGACTCCGAGTTGAAACACTCGTCAAACCTTCTACTGTATTCCCATATGCGATTCTCGAACATAGGGCTGCGAACCTTCGAAAACTCGTACTGGCAAAACTGGTCAACTTTAGTCTTGAAGATAAGTTATGAATTTGGTTCAGCCTACCTGCATATTTATAGGGATACAGTAGGGACCTGTGGAGTAATTATGACAAAGACTTCTAGTGTAAGCTAGATACGTATCAACCGATTTGTATAATTAAGAAAACCTCTCAGCGGTATCTATAATTACGGAAACCTTATAGCGGTTTCTGCAGTTCTCATAAAATATAAAATTACAGTTCACACCACTAATAAACTGTAATTACACTCTAAGCCATAATCTCAAGACCTACTTGCATTGAGCTCCTGTTATTAAATGTTTAGCTCATCTCCCCAAGTTAAGATTCTCGATACCCAATAATTAAATTTAATTACTGACAATTTAATTTAATCGACATCTTTCAATTCTTTAAACCCTTTCGCTTAACTTATTTGACCGCCGGATAATCAAATTCACCTTCGGGACTTGGCCCTGTCAAAACTTATAAACTTCCTTAAGGAGGTATCGTCAATCCCGATCATTTGAGATGTGAATTCCGTCAATAATTAATATTCACCATATAAATAATACCGCTATCCTACTCATAGGGAATATTGACCCATATAAGATTGCACCCTCTAATGAATCAAAACAACGGATATTAAATATACGCAAAATAATAATTATTTTAGGATTAAGAGAGCATAAGCACTCTCATAATAACCTTGAGGTGCGAATTAATTTATATAGTCAGTATAAAATTAATTACCCCAATGTGTCCCGTTCAGTACGTACAAAATATACTAGCACAAAGAGTCAGAACAATAGACGACGCTATTATCTGTTCTCCATAACCAGTACAGACCTACTAAAACTCTGTACTACAGTCATACCGATAGTATGTCCATTTTCATTTAAATTGTAAACAAATAATTTATATTCTGCAAGAACCTAAAATCAAATCTTCTATGTGCAAGCCATACTCTACACACTAGATTAAATACTAAAAACATAATTTTCAGTATACAACCCTAACAATCTCCCACTTATACTCAAAATCATGCTGCCATGCATCTGACTCCCATGCCCTCTACATGACTATTAAAAGTCTTAGCCAGTAAGCTCTTTGTAAAAGAATCTGCAAGGTTGTCTCTAGATGTAATCTTGTTCACAGCAACATAGTACCCCTCTATACAATTTCTCGTATCAGATGATACTTACGCTCGATGTGTTTTTATTTCTTGTAGACTCTTGATTTCTTCGAGTTTGCAACCACTCCATTATTATCATAATAATGTGTAATAGCCGACTGCACTGAAGGGAGCATGTCTAGATCCAACAGGAAGTTCCTGAGTCAAATGACCTCCTTGGCTGCTTTAGCAGTTGTCATGTACTCGGCCTCCATGGTAAAATCAGCAATGAAGGACTGGTTGATACTCCTTCAACTTATAGCTCCATCTCCTAAGGTAAACACATATCCTAAGGTAGATTTATGGGAATCTTTGTCTAATTGGAAATCTGAGTCTGTATACCCTAAAGGTACTAGACTGTTTGCCTAGTAAACCAACATATAATCCTTAGTCCTTTTCAAATACTTGATTATACTCTTTACCGCAGTTCGATGCTCCTATCTTGGGTTAGACTGATATCTGCTAACCATGCCAACGGGAAAGCAGATGTCGGGTCTAGTGCAAAGCATAGCATATATTAGGCTTCCTACTGCTGAAGCATAAAGAACAGCTTTCATCTTCTCTATCTCATCAAGTGTTTTAGAATACTAATCATTGGATAGAGTGATTTCATACCTGAAAGGGAGAAACTTATCTGGGAATCATGCATGCTAAAACAAGCAAGGATATCATCGATATACTTTGCTTGTGATAAGCCCAACATCTTTTGTTTCCGATCTCGCACAAGCTTGATTCCAAGGATGTGACTGGCTTCTCCCAAGTCCTTCTTATCGACTTGTCTAGATAACCATACTTTTACATTAGATAATGGCCCCATATCGTTTTTGATGAGCAAGATGTTATCTACATAAAGTACTAGATAAATTACCTGCTTCCGTCATACTTCTTGTACACACAAGACTCATATGAACTTTGATCAAAATTATACGATTTTATGGCTTGATCAAATCGAGTATTTCAAGACCTCGATGCTTGCTTAAGTCCATAAATGGATCTTAAGCTAGCACAGCATGTGCTCCTGGCCTTTTGCTATGAAATCATCTGATTGTATTCATATAGATACACTCGTCAAGACTTCCGTTAAGAAAAGCTGTCTTAACATCTATTTTTCAGATTTTGTAATCGAAATGAGCAGCAATGAATAAGAGAATCCAGATAGACTTAAGCATGGCTACTGTCGAAAAGGTTTCCTCACAATCGATCTCTTCTTTATGAGTGAACCCTTTTGCAACAAGCCTAACTTTAAAGGTTTTAACATTCCCGTCTTCTCTTCTCTTCCTCTTATAGATCCACTTGCATCCAATGAGTTTTATTCCTTTGGGTTGTTCTACAAGTTCTCAGACCTGATTAGAATATATAGATTTCATCTCTAAATTCATAGCCTTTTGCCAAAGATCGACATCTTTGTCTTGTAGTGTTTTATTGTAGTTATAGGGTTCGGTATCTAGTACTGTCGGGATCTTGTCAAAAGACTCTCTCAAGAACATATGCCAATCAAGTTGGTGAACAACCCTCCCACTATGACGAGGTACTACCTGTGTCTGTGTACTAGCAATAACACGTTGTGCAGAATCTGAACCTTGTGCAGCAACACCATGTTCATGATTTACACCTGTCCCGATAATCCTCCCACTACGATGAGGCAATGTGGTTCTTCTTCTGTTCTACTGGTATTTTTTCTCATTTCCTCCAGAACAATATTGCTTTTAGGCCTGTGATCCAAAATATAATCCCCTTTTAAGAATTGGGCATTAGTGCTAACAATGACCTTCTGATCCTCAGGATTATAGAATAGACCACCCTTCATTCCCTTGGAATACCCCACAAAAAAATAGACTTCTGTCCTCGGTTCCAACTCACCTGTGTTTCCTTTCAGATCATGTGCTGGACACCCCCAAATCCGAATGTGTTTCAGACTAGACGTACACTCGGTCCACAATTCTATGGGAGTAGAAGGAACTGACTTAGAAGGTACCAAGTTCAAAATGTAAGCCGCTATCTCTAAAGCGAGTCCCCAAAACGAATCAGATAAATGTGAATAACTCATCATGGATCTTACCATCTCTATAAGAGTCCTAATTCTTCTTTTCGCTACACATTCTACTGCGAAGTGCCAAGTGCTCTCAATTAGGATATAATCCATTTTGATTACAAGTAGTCCATAAACTCTCCAAAGAGGTACTTCTCACAATGGTCGGATCGTAATAATTTGATACTTTTGCACAAACACTTCTCCACCTCTGTCTTGAATTCTTTGAATTTTTCAAAGCATTCAGACTTGCAGTGCATTAAGTAAATATATCTATACCTTGAGTAGTCATCAACAAAACTGACGAAGTATTCAAAGCCATCTCTAGTTCGGATTGTCATAGGACCACGCACATCAGAGTGAACTAGTTCCAACAGTTCTTTAGCTCTATAACCTTTGGCCGAAAAGGGCCTTTTGGCCATCTTACCCTCTAAGCAGATTCACGGACTAGAAGTGCCTCCACTTCCAATGAATTCAAACGTCCATTTTCTACCAGTCTGTTTATCCTTTATAGATTAATATGACCCAAGCGTAAGTGCTAAATAAACTTTTGGTTCATTAAAGAAAGAAACTTTCTCTTATATGGTAAATTAGATGTGTTATTCAATTCAGTTAGTTGCAGTGTAGGAGAGATAGGAGATACAACATATTGATCATCCACCAATGTACCAGAACAAATAAAATGTTTATTTTTTTTCACAACCACAAAGTCATCAAACAGAATATTTGTCCTTTATTAAACTAAAAATCAAAATTAAATGTCTTCTAGTCGAAGGTATATAAAGACAACCTTTTAAAAGTCATATCCTATCTCTACTAAAGCTGAGAGTGACATCTCCTACTGCAATTGCTACCACCTATGTATTATTGCCTATATGCCGATAAATCTCCCCATCACTAAGTTGTCGGATTTCTTGGAACCCTTGCAAAGAATTATAGACATAATTAGTGGATCTTGTATCTACACACCAAGTACTGGTAGATAACACCGCTAAACATGTTTTCACAACTAGTGAACAAAAATTACCCTGATTGTTCATCCTTCTAAGAAATACTAGACATAGCTTTTTCTAGTGCCGTGTCTGGTTGCAGTGAAAACATCTGCCTTTTGACATTTTCACACCAGTCTGTGGCCCACTAACTACCATAAAAATGGTGTCACCCTGTGTCTGAATCTTTTTTTTCATGCCTTTCGGCCCAAAGGAAGAACCTTTTTCAGAAATAAACACATTTTTTGGTATCGAAAGAATAACCTTGTTAGTTAAAACTATATCCAAGTTACATTTTCAGTCAACCAAATTCGGTCATGTTAGTTTGTTTTCTTTGAGTATTGAAGCGTGTCACGCCCTGACTCCCGAGTCACGTGAACCGTACTCAATAACTCAACTTTACAGAATAATTGAGGAGACTCCTTTATAAACCCTATTTGTGGTTAAAATCTTCTTTAAAGAAAAACACTTGAATGTAATTTGTTTTAAAACAACTTTATTTGCAAAACATCAAAAATAATCTAAGTATAATTTCTTAAAAATTTCGGCAGAGTCTCCTCTGTTTTTCGGACTATCCAAATTTCCAGTAAACCTGTTGAACTTAAATAACAATTTATACACTGGCACAGCCTGGATTTCAACTCGTAATTACAGTTCAAAATAATCTAGTAATAACGTTTCTCATAACAATACAAATGCATCCATCCTTTCAACCAATTCCTCATAGAACTATGTAAACATCAATACTAACCCGTTCATACAAATAACATTACTAGAATCAAGTACTTAGAGTGTGCCACCTGTTCATAAAAGTTTATAGTTTCATTTACAATGATAAACTTCATTATATTTTACAAACTTATAAAATGCACATATTGATTCCAAACTACACACAGTTTCTCCTTTTCTTTTTCAAGTCTCATAGGAGAGTCAAGATGTTCCTACATCTTCTCTTGCTTGTTAGGACCTGTAAAATGTTTGATGCAACTAACATGAGCCGAAGCTCGTAGGATAAAGACTAAAAAAGATATAGTGCATGATATGTGAGGTGTTAATGGCATGCTATAATGCAATCATAATTAAATCATGTTTATAACCCATTCTTTATTCGCCATCTCTTCATCCTTTGTTTACTTAATCTTTACCCCTTTCTTATTTAATTTCATTCACCACATTTTTATTATGTCCACCTTTGATAGAAGTTCACGCTCACCCATAATAAATACTGAGTCATTTTCTCATTTCTTCTATTCTATTTCTTTCATCTTACATTCTTTCAAATTTTCTTTTTTTTTTTTCAATTTCATTTCCATTCTTTAAGTTCATTACTCAACTTTTGGACTTAAATCATTTATACAACTGTTCATTTCTCTTTCAATTTTCTCATTTTTATTAGGCTCTTTACTCATTCTTTTGTTTCCGTTCTCTTCCTTTCTTGACATAAATCACAATTTCTCTTTCTCTTTCTTTAGTTCTCACTTTCATTTTATTCTTTTTAATTAGTAACAAAATACTAACTCACCTCTTATTTATTATATAATCATTAACTTTTTTTCTCATTCTATGATTCCTTTAATTCACATTTCACTTTCTTTCCATTAATCAAAATACTAAACCGACGTCGGGTGCAGCTTATAGAAACCCCTCCCTATTCCCCCAATAGGCTACGCAAAGCTATTAGAAAATAGATAGCTCCATAACTCACCACGACAATACCCGTTTTATGGACCTCAGCTGAGGGAACACGGTACCCAAATCCGTTTTACGGGGGCTAACTTGAGGGAACACTATATCCAGCTAGCACAAGTTTTCGGTCTTTCACCGCAGAGCTAGTTAAGCTTAACTTATCAAATCCACATCAATCATCCTCGGTTCTATATTTGATTAATCATATCAGTATTCATCAATCAACCGGGAGCTCATCTCCTTAATTCAATTTCACGATCACATCATTTTCCTTCTCATTCACATTTGTTACATCATTTTGTTTACAATCCCCTATTATCAATAAACATAATTATTAGACATTCACCCCATTCATCAATTCAGCATTCATTTCCAAAATTTGTATCTTTCCAATCGTATAGTAATTACTCTTCGTATTTGACTTTAAAAATATCAGTTTAAAGATATTAGTTCTGTTACGCCCCAAACTCCGGGCCACATGAAACACCCAAAAACAACTGAACATGATACCCAATCGAGAATACACTCTCAAAATAAACAAACATGCATTGTATATATGAACGCCAAACGGCAACTTTACAAGGCTCCAACGCCCGAACAAAACATATTACAACATACATGTAACAAAACTAACAAAAAGGAAGACTATACTCTTCCACCTCCTCCGGCACCCCCAGATCAACCAGCATGACAGGTACCTGAAAAAAAATAAATCCCACACGGTGAACCAAGGCTCAGCAAAAACTAGACAAGCATTCAGCATAAACAGAACATGCTAGGAAACTGAAGTGTAAGTTTAGACTCTCTTTGAAGCCTTGAAAATAGTTTTCACATGCAAACGAGAAAGCGAGGATACAACCATGTTTGACTCACTCACAAGAGCCTGAAAACAGTTGGAAAATAGTTTTTAGATCGCGATTCACACGACTCTTAAAAATAATTTGAAAACTGGTTTATCCGT
>JAUMHN010083051.1:0-50424 GCA_032360265.1 Heliamphora ciliata
ACGGGCACGTGTACCTTTTTCATGGGTTACTATTTAAAAAATGTTATTTTTTTATAAAAAATTTAGAGAAAATATTTGTTCATTTTCTTCCATTTTTGTAACCTGAAAAAAAAGCGTTGAAAATAATTTTTATTCCAATTTTCTTGTTAAATTGTTTCCCTTTTATCTTGTTTTCTCTTTCCAAAACCAGCATTCGAAAATAAACAATAAAAATCTCTATTGTGTGAGAAGTATTGATGTTCTTTTGCAGCTTGATTGATGCAAGGAAACTTTGGGAAAAGCTTTAGTACACAGCCCATGGGGTGCATGGTTTATTGTATTTCATAAATTTTATCGTGTAAGTACATAATTAAACAATAAAATTCATAATTAAAAAATTACCCAAATTTATAAATCAATAACCATAGAAATTCATAAATATAACTGATGGCGCGATCTTTTGAAATGGCCTTTAATAACCTAAATTCAATCAGAAATGAATTAAGGAAATCGTTAAAAAGGGCGTTAGTGTGTTTTCTGATCGGATTTTCTTCAATGATTTAGTTATTCGATTGAGTGGGAGCCCAAGTAAGAAGGATAACTAGAGTGGTAGAGAATGTGTACCTATGGTTTCTTTTATGTCTTTTTTATCAGATTTTTGATACATGTGACAAATACGTTACGTGCAAACCGTTAGGTCCGTACAATATTATTTTTCCAATCAGAGTCATGCGTCATGGGGGATATGCATTAACTCTGGTCAATATGAAGTCTAATCAGACAATCAGAAAAGCTGACCAGGGAACTAAACTTGGGCGACTAAATAGATGTTTAGTGAGCCATTCTAATCATCCCATCTACTACTAGACTTCCAAAAGGTTTGGGTTTTAATTCCTCAACCGTATCAATGGTCCTCTATTCTTAGTTAGTGCGCTCGAGGAGGAATATGAGCTGAAGTTCATCCAATTCCATGTACAGTTCGGGGTTAGTCCATTAAAAATGCTTTGAAGGCTAGACGTTAGAAAATAATTTTTTTTAATCATCCAGTAGGCCTTTCGGCAACAGTGACGTGGCAGTTGGTAGGCGTCTTTTGGGGTTCTCGAGAGGAATAAACATTGCATCGATAGTTTTTGAGGAGTGGTAATATCAGACCCTTACGCACAATCGTGCCAGATGTCAACCATTGTGCTGTCCTTGTTGCTACCTTTGGATGCCTTCTTTGGACCGTAGATGGTGTCAATATTGAAACAATCTCAACCGTTGATATTTAAAGCACCTATATTGACTTTTAAATCACAGTAGGGGAATTCACTTGTGTTCCAAGTGTCCTAACAAGAGGGAGAGAGAAGATTTCCAGGCGATCCACAGAGTTCGAAGATTTTTTGCTGCAATCTTTGTTTTGAAACTTGGTAATCCACTATCTTTCTCCTTACTTGCTCTTGATCTCCATTCATTCTCTGCAATAGGATTGTTTTCCCCATAAATCTGTTTATCCTTTCCATTTGTGCTTTACTTTGTTATTGGGGTTTCAAATTTTGGGGCTCTTCATTCTTAATCCCCCTAGGAGCCATAGAAATTGTATTATTATTTTATTGTAAGTCTTGGAAGTATAAAAATTACATGATTTGATTTGAGATTTGATTTGAGATTTGATTTGATTTGACTTGATTTTATTTTATTGATTTATTTATTAAAATATTTCGACAAATACTCTTAGGTGGTCTTACATATATGTTATATATGTATTCATTATATATTCATATTTATCTATTAATTAATGTTAGTTGTAGAGAAAGATAGATGAAAAATATTTCATTGACTTTTGTACAATTATAAGGATTTGACGAACTTGTGTATAATTATCGAAACTATTTTTTTAAAAAGAACTCTCAAGAGTATTTTGAATGAGAAACTAAAGTGTTTTCTTATAAGATTTGCAATTTATTATGAATTTTGGTGTTTTGAACCAAAAGTATAATTATTAAAAAGTTTAGGATTAAAAGTGTAATTATTAAAAGTTATGATGTATTAGGTCTTTGAGTTTATTTTATTCCCTAATTGGTGCTTATACTTGATTCTCTTATTCTTTGAACTTGGAATTTGAATTTTGCTATTTTAGAGTAATACTCATGGATTATTGGGTTCAAGAATTTTTAAGAATGGGTCAGCTCATTCTTAAGAAGAGTTTGGGGCTGGAGTTTCGTTTTTAGGTTTAGTTCTATTAGGTTTTCAATCTTAACGTAATCCTAAATTTGAATCCGATAACACTTCTTCCACGGTTTTCCTTGATAACTCCGTAACCTAAAATCTAGTCCTTATAATATAACCTAAGTTATAAATGAAATTTATTCACGTATTACCTGCTTGTATTTCCATGATCTCATACAACATAAATCACAATAAACCATCACACTTAGGCAATCCTAATCCCAATTTCTAGATTTATTAACAGTTGGAGGAAATTCGTTTGGACTCTCAAGCTAACTTCAAACGTTTTGATCTTTGGACACAAGCTAGACCAAGGGGTCTTCTAAAATTTTCACGAAGAACACTTTTTAATCTACTCATTAAGAACAAATTATTTAATTCTCACAAGAAAAATGGGTAAATCTGTCCAGTGACAAATTTTGTTACTTCCAAATTTCTCATCAGTTAAAAGAAAATGTATTTGAGATATCAAATTAATTTTAAGTGTTCTAAATTTTAGACAGGAGTTAGATTAAGTCCCCTAACTTTCTTGTGAAGGACACATTCTCATATACTAAATAAAAACAGGTGTTTGATGTACATAAGAAAGAGGGTTAAATCTGTATTTGAGAAATAGGTTTCGTGATTTCTAGATTCTATATCAGTCAAGAGAAAATTTATTTGAATGGACAAATCAACTACATTTATCCTAAAATTTGGAAAGAAGCTAGATTAAAGGGTCCTATAACTTTTTCTTGAAGAACACATGTTCAAAGAATCAACAAAAATAGGGGATTTGGTTTCCACAAGAAAGTGGGTTGAATCTGTCTAGAGAGACAGATTCTGTCTAACGAATTTAAAAATATGTTTGACATATCAAACAGTGATAAAAATCTCTCAATTTTGGTAGTCAACTATAAAAATGTGATAGGTATAAATTTTGTGAAGAAACCGTTTTCATTTTAGGTCTCTAAGTTAGGGCTTTGGCTACTACAACAGAAGCATGATAGAAACTACAACATTTTGGTAACAATTCAATATCTCAAAAAGTACCCATCAAAATTACTCCAAATAAATTTTATTTGAAAGTTAACACGAATATCTGTATTAGAATATAACAGGGGAATTTTTTTGAAATTTAATAAAATTGTTTCAAATTGGGTCCAACAATTTGGAAATCTAGAACTGAATCTATTTAATTTTGGTATTTTGATTCATTAGAGGGAACGATCTTATATGAGTCTACATTTTCGGTGAGTTGGATAGCGGTATTAATTATATAGTGAATATTAATTATTGACGGAATCTACATCTCAATAATTAGAGATTGATGATAGCCCCTTAAAGAAGCTGATAAGTATTTATCGTGCTAAATCCTGCGGGTGGATTTTATTATCTGGCGGTCAAATAAGTTAAGTAGAAGGCTTTAAGGAATTTTAAGATGCCGATTAAATTAAATTATCAGTAATCAAAATTTAATTGGCGGGTATCAGGAATCTTTACGTGGAGAGATGAATTAAGCATTTAATAATAGGAGCTCAATGCAAGATGGTCTTGGATTATGGCTTAGAGTGCAATTACAATTTTTTAATGTTTTATAAAAATTGCAGAAATCGCTGCAAAATTTTCATAATTATAGATACCGTTGAGAGATTTGCTTAATTGCGGAAACCGCTGGATATGTATCTAGGTTACACTAGATGTCTTTATCATAATTATCCCACAGGTCCCTACTGTAGCCCTATAAATATGCAGGTAGGCTGAACCAAATTTATAACTTATCTTCAAGACTAAAGCTGACTAGGTTCTGCCGGCATGAGTTCTTGAAGGATCATAATCCACACTATATTTAGGAATCGCATAAGGGAATACAGTAAAAGGTCTAACGGGAGCTTCAACTCGAAATTAAAAATCATAGTTGGAGAATCGACCAAAAAGATGCTCTTCTAAATTAACTGTGGTGGCACGGATTTTTATTTTAATCGTTCGACATCAAAAGTTTTATCTAGAGCTCATTTCGGCGATTGTCCATCCAGTTATTTTTTTTTTTATCGAAAATCGTTTATAAAATCAATAATCTTGACAGTTTTACCTCCAACAAAGATGAAGGCCGTTCCTTATGCTTCGGCAGTAGGAAGCCTAATGTATGCTATGTTTTGCACTATACCCAACATCTACTTTGTTGTTGGTATGGTTAGCAAATATCAGTCTAACCTAGGACAAAAGTATTGGACTGCGGTAAAAAATATAATTAAGTAACTAAAAAGGACTAAGAATTATATGTTGGTTTACTAGGCAAACAGTCTAGTACCTTCAGGGTACATAGACTCAGATTTTCAGTTAGATAAAGATTCCCGTAAGTCTACCCCAAGATATGTATTTACCTTAGGAGGTGGAGCTATTAGTTGGAGGTGTATCAAACAGTCCTGCATTGCTGATTCCATTATAGGTACGTGGCAGCTTCTAAAGCAGCTAAGGAGGCCATTTGGCTCATGAACTTCCTATTGGATCTAGATGTGGTCCCTTCAGTTCAGTCGATTATTACACTTTGTTGTAACAATAGTAGAGCGGTTGCAAACTCGAAGGAACAAAGAGTCCACAAGAAAGGAAAGCACATTGAGCGTAAATATCACCTGATACGAGAAATTGTATAGAGGGGTGATATTGGTGTGACCAAAATTGCATATAGAGACAACCTTGCAGATCCTTTTACAAAGACCTTACCGGTTAAGACTTTTGATAGTCATGTAGAGGGCATATGAATCAGATGTATGGCAACATGGATTTAAGTATAAGTGGGAGATTGTTAGAATTGTATACTGAAAATCATGTTTTTAGTATTTAATTTTATTTTAATAAAATTAATTTTTTATTTTATGAGAATCTTAGTAAGCAAGGTATGCAATATCATTTCTTTAATGTTATGCATGGATGTTCTTTATCCTGTACAATATTTAATCTGGTGTGTAGAGTACGGCTTGTACACAGAAGATCAGATTTTAAGTTCTTACAGAATATAAGTTACTTGTTCACAGTTTAGATGAAAATGGATATACCATCGGTACGACTGTAGCACAGAGTTTTAATAGGTCTATCTTGGTTACGAGGAATAGATAATAGCGTCGTCTATTGTTCTGACTCTCTGTGCTAGTACATGTATGTATCGAACGAGACACGTTGGGGTAATTAATTTTATACTGATTATATAAATTAATTCACACCCAAGGTTATTATGAAGAGTGCTTATGCTCTTAATCCTGAAATAATTATTGATTTGCGTATATTTAACATTCTTTATTTTGATTCATTAGAGGGTGCGATCTTATATGAATTTATATTTTTGGTGAGTTGGATAGCGGTATTATATATATGGTGAATATTAATTATTGACAGAATTTACGTCTCGAATGATCGAAATTGACGATACCCTTTTAAGGAAACTTATAAGTTTTGACCGGGCCAAACCCTACAGGTAGATTTGATTATCCGGCGGTCAAATAAGTTAAGCGGAAGGGTTTAAGAAATTTAAAAATGCTGATTAAATTAAATTGTCAGTAATTAAATTTAATTAACGGGTATCGAAAATCTTAACATGGGAAGATGAGTTAAGTATTTAATAATAAGAGCTCAATACAAGATGGTTTTGAGATTATGATTTAGAGTGCAATTACAGTTCTTTAATGGTGTGAACTATAATTTAGTGTTTTATAAAAATTGCAGATACCGTTGTAAGGTTTTTATAATTACAGATATCGCTAAACGGTTTACTTAATTGCGAAAACCGCTGGATATGTATTATGGTTACACTAGAAGTTTTTGTCATAATTACTCCACAGGTCCCTACTGTAATCTTATAAATATACGGGTAGGCTAAACCAAATTCATAACTAGTCTTTAAGACTAAAGCTAACCAGGTTCTGTCGGTACAAGTTCTCGAAGGATTGTTGCCCACAGTACATTCGGGAATCGCATAAGGGAATACAGTAGAAGGTCTAACGGGAGCTTCAACTCGAAATCAAAATCGTAGTCAGAGAATCGAACAAAAAGGTATTCTTCTAAATTAACTTTGGTGGCACGGGTTTTTATTTTAATCGTGCCACATCAAAAATTTTATTTGGAGCCCGTTTCGGCGATTACTCGTTTAGTTATTTTTTTTATCAAAAATCATTTAACAAAACAATGATCTTGGTAATTTTGCCTCCAACAGGCACGTCAGGACATACATAGATATAGATAAAATGGGTATTCTAGCCATTCATTCATAGATATGCATAATAAATATTACATCATTAGGAGTCAACGTGAGCAAAAATGTACATAAGCGTAATAGTTTCACAAAAAAATTACAAAAAATTACAATGGTCGCTCGAAAACTGCAAAGAAGAAAAATAAAAAAATGTCAAAGTTCTTCATTTATGCATTGCGTGGGTCTGCTTGCTCCATGAACTCACCTTGATCTACGTATTCTTCTTTATAGAAGTTTCCTCCCTCTTTACCTATGGCATGAAACCATGAGACAAAACCCAGAAGAAAACACTCCATACTCCAAAAATCTCATGGCACAAATTCACCACAACGCATTTCATACATCACATTAAAACATTTATAAATCAATGAAACATGCAAATTTGAAGTATACAACATGATAAATAGGTAAATATGAAAGTGACTAACTGTGCAAAGAATGTGATGATAAATGCAATGCAAGTACCCAACCCAACCATACTCCACATTTTTTTCAAGATATTCGATTTAATAAAAAAATCATCTTAAACATGATATTTTGTAAAAAATAAAATATTTAAAATTTTTTCATTTAATTAAGAAAAACTTAATTTTATTTTTCTTTACAAAATATTTAATTAAAATCTATTTTTTTGAATTAATTAAATTAATAGAAAAATATAAAACAGATATTCATCATCCATGCAGTTCAAAAGAATATAAATGCAAGATATGTATATATTTCGATTTTATGATCAAATAGAAACTCTGATGAGTTTTAGTCTCCTATTTTAAAGAGAAGCTGCAATAATCCTTTCATGAATCAGCTTATTGCATCCTGATTGTATTAGGACTCTTTAATTTATAGTAATATACAAATATATCACATTATGATCAAAATATATTAAAAAAATCGAGCCAAAATAGCCTGGACCAGCCACCAGCACCGCCGGCGCCGCCCAATGCCGCCAACTTCAGCGGGCTTTTACTGCCTCATCCGTGCTTCATTTTTTACACCGTTTTTTTTAAAAATAGCTCTAAAAAAATACTATTTCTCAATCAAAAAATCAAAACGAAAACATCTAGGACAACAAGCATCGAAAAGCCTCGAAAAACTACCACGGCCCCTTTTGCGCCGCCACTGCTATTTGCTATCCGTTTGGACTTTTTCCGTGGTGTTTTTGGTTCTTGTTTTTTTTTTTTGAAAAATAGCACTGATATCCAGCAACATTTTTCTTCGAAGAACGCCTCGAAAATAGTCCTAAACAAGCTTCGAAAATAGCCTCGAAAGGTTGCTGCTGCCGCCGCCCATGGCCGTCGCCTATTTGGTTTTTTCCACCGATTTTTGCGGCTGTTTTTAACACTGTTTTAATATGTTTTTAAGGCCTCTTTTACTGTTATTTTATATTTTAAAAAATGCTCAAAATTTATTCAAAAAATACAGCAAAAAAGATGTCATATTTTCCCATCTTGTGCTTAAATATGTCTTGATTCAGAATTTGAAGTTATTATTATGTGTGGATTAGCTATTTTATTTTAACTTTAAAATAAGATGTCATATTTTATTTTTGAATTTGTTCTGTATTGGTTATATGTGATGAAGGACCAAATTCTACATACATGCATGATGCATAAATATCTTTTACCTATTTCTGATGTATTGGTTATAGTCGTAAGATGATTGCAGGCTCTCTTTCAAATAATTTTTCAAGTTAGATGAGAAATTACAATTTCATGCCAGCTTTTTTGTTGTGTTCAGGTAGGTCATTCCTTGTTAATTTGATCAAACTATTAGACATGTTTTTAGGAATATCTTGTTTTTGGTTGCCTCCTTATTGAAGTGCACTAAGTGACTTCAGTATGTAGTAGTACACATACTAATAGAGTTGAGTTAGTTGACTCAAATGAATGAGACAATAGTTTAAAAATTACATGCTAATGTAGTATACATGCTAATGGAGTCACTAATTACACTATTGTAACAATTAGATTAGAAGGAAAAGGTAGAAGCATGCACTAACACTTATAGAAGTTGGATTGGGATAGAAAAAACTAGAACTTTATAGAAGCATGCATGATCATAAAATGATAGTTTTCTCATGAATTGAAGTTGCAATTAACTGTAAAATTTTGTATTCTTTATTCAAGTGAATATCATCTATGCACTAACACTTGCTACATTTCTTTTTCTTAGCTGGAATGGGCAAGGCATTTCAACTGAGATCTGCCTATTTAAAGTGTATTGGGAACTGTAAGAACACCGATTCATCCTCCACATAGGTTAAGGAGCTTGATCTAGAGGTGATTGCTTTGCGAAAGCAAGTGGAAAAATTTCAGAGCATTTTATAAGTGTTGGCAGTAAAAGCAGGTATTGATCCAGCTAGTATTCCAGGTTTAGTTCCAAATAGCGAAAGCGAGGATGGCACATTTTGTGGAGAGCATGATGCCACTTTTCTTGGCTAAATTGAAGGTGGAATTTGAAGAAATTTCTGAATTGAAGTATTTTTTAGATATTAGGATAATTAGTTAGTGGATGCAATGGGATTAGGGACTGCTTTTTGAATGCATGCCAATTTTTTATAACTTTTTGCCTACTACATATATTTTGGGATTGAAGATTATTTTTCGATTTTGGAGATATTTACTATTGATGATTTCCTTTCAATTCTGGATATATAAACTTCATGTTTATTTGAATGGAATGTATATGAAATGAATTTACATATTATGTGTGTGTAATTTTTGAATGAGGTTGAATGATATATTACAGAAAAATCTAAGTGATGTTTTATCCAAATAAAAAATAAAAAATAAAAAAAAAATAATTTGTAAAAATAATATATATATATATATATATATATATATATATATATATATATATATATATATTTGGCTATGAATAAAAGCGTCGAAAAAAGTTTACCATTAGCGACACATTTATTTGTGTTGACAAAATATTAAAATTAAAAATATTATAATTACTTTTGCCGACAACTATAACATTGGTAAAAGTGCTAAATTTACCTAATTTTTATGTTTCTTTGCTAACGAATTTTGTATTTGCCGACACTTCTTTTAACTTATTGGCGACGAACAATTATGTGGCTAAATCTATTACTTTTGCCGATGCAATGTATTAGCGACGCACAACTGTGTCGCAAAATCTATTACTTTCGTCGATGCATTGGGTACGCATCGGCAAAACCTTTTCTGGACACACTTTTGACGACGGATTGGCGACGCACTATTTTTGGTTGCTAAAAACTTTTACCGACCCAATTAAGCTTTAGCCGACAGCTCTGTTTGTGCCGCTGAAAGTGCTTTTTGTTGTAGTGTTTTGTTGATGTTGTTGTTGTACTCCCCTAAATAGGTCATGGTGTGATGGTTGCTTTCTGTTATTTTTCCTTTCTAATATGCATCATGTATTTGTTTCTTTTATGAACGTATGGTATTATCGCATTTTCTTCCATGACACCAAAACTCTGTTGTTTATTTCCTTTATACATGATATTTCTATTATCACCTTCATAATAACATAATGATAACAATGTAATGATAATGATAATAATAACAAATTCCGTACAAACATAACTAAAAATCTCAAACTCTACTCACAAACCCTAAGTTAAATAAAGAACTAACACGTGGTTGATTTTGAATCAAGATGAGCCGACCCAGGGGACATCCTTGTCATGAACATATCCTAGAACTAGAGCCGCGTAGAGAGGGAGGAAATGAAGATATTTGTGACATTCTTTACGACCTTGGCAACACCCTAAGCCATCCAGCGCCCGCACCAGCACTAGCACCAGCACCAGCGCCACATCCCCCAGCTGTTCCAAGACGTACCGCAATGTTCTCAAAATTTCGAAGGCTACGACTATCGACGTTCTTCGTGGGAGTAAACCCTTAAGAAGCAGAAGAATGGCTCCGACAGATCAGAAAAATGCTAGACACTGTGGATGTGCAACAAGGGATAGACCGAGTAGCCCTAGCCTCATACCAGCTAGAAGGGGAAGCAGACCACTAGTGCAACTCCACCAGGAACTCAAGAGAAGTACACACTATGGTGCAGTTTGAAGAACTTTTTCTTTAAAAGTACTTTCCTAACGTTCTAAAGCAAGACATGATTTTGCAGTTTCTGGAGTTAATGCAGAATAAGCAGATGGTATTTGAGTAAGCCGCTAGATTCGACGGATTGGGAATGCATACCACCACCCTTATCTCAGACGAGATCTCCTGGGCCCGTTGATTCGAATGGGGATTGGAACTAGTTGTGTGAGGATGCCTTGTAGGCATTCGTCTACCTACCTATGCAAAAGTTGTGGACACCGCTCTACTAGCGAGACTTATCAAACTTCAGAAAGATCTTCCCAGACAGGGCAGGGTCTTCAAGGGGAGGACCAATGCGCAATCAGGTCAACTAAAGTCGCCAGAACACATGGCCCTATCATAGGAACCATCAGGCAAGAAGGGGCAATGGACAGAGAACAAAAGGGGCATTTAAGTGCTTTGGTTATGGAAGGGAAGGGCACAGGAGGTCAGAGTTGTATATTAAAAATCATGGATTTTATTTTGATTTTAGTATTTAATTTTATTTTAATAAAATTAATTTTTCATTTTATGAGAATCTTAATGAGTAATGTGCACAATATCATTTCTTTAATGTTATGCATGGATATCCTTTATTCTATACAATATTTAATCTGGTGTGTAGAGTACGACTTGCACACAGAAGACCAGATTATAGGTTTTTGTAGAATATAAGTATTTATTCACAGTTTAGATAGAAATGAACAAACTATTGGTACGACTGTTGCACAGAGTTTTAATAGGCCTGTCTTGATTACAATAAACAGATAATAGCGTCGTTTATTGTTCCGACTCTCTTTGCTAGTACACTTTGTGTGTATTGAATGCGCTAAAATTGAAATAATTAATTTTATATTGACTATATAAATAAATTCACCCTAAGGTTATTATGAGAGTTCTTACACTCTTAATCCTGAAATAATTATTATTTGCGTATATTTAATATTTGTTGTTTTGATTCATTAGAGGGTGCGATTTTATATGAGTCTATAGTCCTTATGAGTTGGATAGCGGTATTAATTATATGGTGAATATTAATTATTGAGAAAATTCACGTCTTAATTGTTCGGGATTAACGATACCTCTTTAAGAAAACTTATAAGTTTTGACCATGCCAAACCCTGTAGGTGGATTTAATTATCTAGCGGTCAAATAAGTTAAGTGAAAGGGCTTAAGGATTATTAAATATGCCGATTAAATTAAATTGTCTACAATTAAATTTAATTAATGGGTATCGAGAATCTTAACGTGGAGAGATGAGTTAAGTATTTATTCACAGTTTAGATGAAAATTGACAAACCATCGGTACAACTGTAACACAGAGTTTTAGTAGGCCTATCTTGGTTATGAGGAACAGATAATAGCGTTGTTTATTGTTCTGACTCTCTTTACTAGTACACTTTGTGTGTATTAAACGGGACAAAATTGGGGTAAGTAATTTTATACTGACTATATAAATTAATTCACACCCCAAGGTTATTATGAGAGTGTTTATACTCTTAATCTTGAAATAATTATTATTTGCGTATATTTAGTACTCATTGTTTTGATTCATTAGAGAGTGCGATCTTATATGGGTCTATAGTCCCAGTAAATTGGATAGCGGTATTAATTATATGATGAATATTAATTATTGACGGAATTTACGTCTCGATTGTTCGGGATTGATGATGCCCCCTTAAAAAATCTTATAAGTTTTGACCGGGTTAAACTTTACAGGTGGATTTGATTATTCGGCGGTCAAATAAGTTAAGCGAAAGGGTTTAAGAATTATTAAAGATGCCAATTAAATTGAATTGTTAGTAATTAAATTTAATTAGTGGGTATCAGAAATCTAAACATGGGGAGATGAGTTAAGTATTTAATAACAGGAGCTCAATGCATATTGGTCTTGAGATTATGACTTAGAGTGTAGTTACAGTTCTTTAGTGGTGTAAACTGTAATTTAGTATTTTATAAAAATTATAAAAATTGCTGTAAGGTTTTTATAATTACAAAAACTGCTGAGAGGTTTGCATATTTGTGGAAACCACTGGATAGATATCTAAGTTATATTAGAAGTCTAAGTCATAATTACTCCATAGGTCATTACTGTAGTCTTATAAATATGCAGATATGCTGAACTAAATTCAGAAGTAATCTTTCAAGACTAAGGTTGATCAAGTTCTGTCGGTAGTAGTTCACGAAGGATCGTAGCCCACACTACATTTGGGAATCGCACTGGGAATACAGTAGAAGGTCTGACCGAAGCTTTAACTCGGGAATTAAAGTTCGTAGTTAGAGAATCGACCAAAAAGGTATTCATCTGAATTAACTTTGTGGCACGAATTTTATTTTTGATCGTTCGACATCCAAAAGTCTTTATCTGGTGCATGTTTCGGCAATTGGCTGTCCAATTTTATTTTTTTTAAAAAAAATCATTTACAAACCAATGATCTTGGTAGTTTGTCTCCAACAATTGGTATCGGAACCGTTTTGATTTTTGTTTACGGTCTATCGAGGGGCCGAGTAGATTTAGAATTGTGCTAACTTTATTTTGTAGATATTCTAATCCCGATTTTATGACCATCATTATATTCATATTTGATTGAATGGTTTGAATGATGATTTAATTAATTTTTAATCATGTGGGTTGATCGTGATAGTTTAAGCTTTCTAGTTCGAATGTGAGCCTACAGAATATAAGTTTTCGATATAAAATTTTTTATTTATTTTTAAATATTATTTAGAATATTTAAGAACAAGTTTGAATATCCAAGAATACGAAGAATAGGCGGCGGCATCGGCGATGATTTTGGGATTTACGGGTCACGGATCGCGATGATTTTTTACACGATTTTGCTACAATTTTTTCGGTAAGTTTTTGCTATTTTTATGCATTAAAAACAACAAAATAAGTCCCAAAATAGCCAGGAAAAGCCATTAAAAACAGCCACCACTGGCGGCTTTGCCGGCGGCAGTTTGGGGCCGTTTTTTATCATTTTTCGAAACATTTTTTGGACTATTTTTTGAGCATTTTTAGGCATAAAATTGTTTTAAACAGTGCTGGAAAATTGTAGTGACCCGGTACATTATTATTTTAAATAATTAATTATTTAAACATAATTAGATTTTAGAACACGATTTTTTTGAAAATTGATACAATATTTGGCGTGTGTTGAGACTCCAGAGAATTAATTCGTGATAAATTCTGTGATGTTAGAAAATTTTAATTGTGTTACTTGAATTTAATTTAAAATTTTAGTTTATATAAGAGTAAATATGTCAATAAATATAATGGATATTAATATCTATGTACTAAGGTATCTCAAAAAAAAAAAAAAAAAAAAAAAAATGAAAATGCCTCTCAGCTGCAGCTGAGAAGCTCCGGGAAGAACACAGAGAGGGAGAGAGAGGCGAAGCAGGGAGAGAGATCGAGAGGCGGGGAGAGCGCTAGAAAACGGAGAGAGGGACGAGGCAGAGAGGGAGAGAGACGTTTCTAGAGACAGAGAGTAGAAAAACCGAGGGAGAGAGAGACGAAGGAGAGAACGCGCCAGTGTGCGCGATCGCCCGCCACCGCCGTGTCCCGCCACTCATGCCACCGTTCGCGATGCCTCGCCCCACCTCCGCGACCGCCGGTGCCGCCATCCCCCTCCATTCCCGCCGGTGACCACACCCAACCACCGCCAGTTAACGTCGCCGGTGTTGTCTTCTGCTCCTTTTTCTTTTTCTCTGCAATTCTATCATGGTTGATGCTTAAAAGCTTGGAGATTGAAACCAAATCTCCTTCTCACTCTCAAATTAGGGAGATTAAACCTCAACTTGGAAGCTATAAAAGGAGAAGGAAAGCAATGAAGGTCTCCCAGACCCGTGGTCTGCCCCTGATTTAGCCGTAACTAGTTGTTTCTTTCTTTTTCTCTCCCATGAAGATAAATCTAAACCCTAGCTTTTTTTTCTTTTTACAAATTGATGGAGTTACATACTGAATTGGAAGTTACCAGAGGAGAATGAAGGCATAATCAACCGAAGGTATGTATTCGAGGCTTCATGGAGCATGAACCAGACCCGGTCGAATCTAGGGTTTCTGGAATTGGGATTAAATTTACAAGATTTTGCTTCTACCAGGTAGGATTAAGACTAATTTTAGTGTTTTGTAATGATTTGGGTTGAAATTGGTTGAACTTTATATGATCATGGGGTTTAAGAAGTTAATTTAAAGTTTAACAAATATTTTGAGATTTATTGAGTTTAGATTCATGCAAATTGATTGTTAGGATGAATTTTGAGATTTCCATGAAGAAGTTAAATAATGTGACAAGATTGTTTGTGGATGAGACAGCAAAAAACTTAAATCTAAATTAAAGGTCCATAAAGGGTTTGAAAATCTCAATGTTGTGTTGGAAAGCGTTAATTGATTTGTTGAACCTTTGATAATAATGATTTGGAGTTGAAATATAGTTTAAATTATGAGTTAATGGGGTGAGCCATGAATTTGATTTAATTAATGGGGTGTTAAATTCGACCTTAATTTAAAACTTGTTGCTTGTGGGCCACTGATTAGAAAATTGAACAGATAGTTTTGCAGTGAAACATGTGCGTTGTAGCTAAATGTATATCTTAGATCATAGACGTGGTGAAAAATTTGTACTTCGAATTTTTTTAGTATTGTGAAAAAAAAAATAGAAATCTCATGAAAATAGATTAACTTATTGGATATGGGAGATTGGCTATGGAATTTGAGTTACCGAACTTAGGGAGGTGTCGTATAACTCGAGAATGTATTAATGGGTGGTAGTGACATAGGTGAGTAAGTTGGTTTTGTAAACAACGAATAAATCAAGAAATTAAAATCTTCTTCTTGAATATATAACTTGTGGATTAATGCATCTTGGGATTCGAAGAAATTTAGGATTTAACTAATGGATTTATTTATAAAGTTTTAACTACAAAATTGGGAATTGACAGGTGAACTCTCGTTAATGAAAAGCTATAGTTGGGATGATATAATGCATGAATTGAAGATTTGATCTAAATTGAAATAACTTCAAATTGAAAATTTTAAATCTTAGCTTTGCCCCTAGAAATGAGAGGAAATATGGATGAATGATGAGTATTATGTGTTTGTAATTAAGCTTAATGGGATACATTATAAGCAAAAATCGGATATAGAGATTAGGTTGATAAAGCTTAATTGTTAGATTTACTTAGACCTCTAAAACCGAACCATGAAATGAGCAACATGGAACCTGATAATATAATTATTCGTGAAGTTATTAAACGAATTATGAATTCTATGAAATTTGAGTTGTTATAGGAGAAGTTCTAGTTTGGAGGTGACTGTATGTTTATATGTTAAAGATTAAACTGGGCACCTGAAAGTTGTTGGATTTAAAAGACTTGTTGGTTTTGATCTATGAACATTTACTTGGGCTATGTGGTTTGAGAAAATACGGATAGTTAAATTTATAGCTAAAGGTGAATGATTTGAAAAAGAAATTAATTGATTGAAATTCATGGGAGATTCTTGTATATTCATGTGAGTCATGATTTGGGTAAAATGGGATTAATGAATGAAAGAACTATTTTGGAATTGTGTTAGAATCTTTCATTAGTAAACTAGAAGATTCAGAACTTGGTTGATGCAAATGAATTGTGATGTACAATAAGAGTAAATCATGGAAACGTGCTTGAAATACTAATGTTGAATTGAGAATTGGATTAAGTAATGACTGAAAAATGTGTTGAGAATACAAGGTTTTAATGAAGACTTGATTAATGATTAAAAGCTATATGTTTTGATTGGCTTACCAATGATGAAAAGAATTTTGTTGTTTAATTATAATTGGGGAGAGGAACCTATGGATGGTTGGACTCCCGGTGATTGATGAATAATGTTATGGACTTGGAGTTGAATTGAGAAGATGAACTCCCAGTTGATTAATAAATATTGATAAGTTTAATCAAATAGTGAACCGAGGATGATTGATTTGGATGTGATTAAGTTGGGTGGGCTTGACTAGCTCCGCGGTGAAAAACTAGAAACTTGCGCAAGCTAGGTACTGTGTTCTCTCGGGTTAGTCCCCGTAAAACGGATTTAGGTACCGTGTTCCCTCGGCTGAGATTCGTAAAACGGGATTGTAGTGGTGAGTTATAGAACTATCTATTTACCAATGGCTTCGCGTAGCCTATTGGGAGAATAGGGAGGGGTTTCTATAAGCTGCACCCTACATCGGTTCAGTATTTGGTTTATTAAATTGGAAGTGAAACATGTGATAAGAATTAAAGAATTTGAAGGACAGTAATGATTTTAATATGGACAAAAGTTGAATTAATATTTGAATACTTGAATAAGAGAAAATAAAAGTAAAAATAAAAATATGATAACTCCGTGTTCTTTAATAAATCAAAGAAAGTGGAAATGTAGACAAGAAAAAGGGTTTATGTTTTTGGATAAAGGGTGGTTTATCGTTTGGAAAACTAATGATTCATGTTAGGAGAAGCGAAGAAAAGAATGGAATTAAAAGGAAAAAGTTAACGTTGGAATAAGAATGAGTAATGAGAGTAATGAGCCTAATAAGAATAAAGAAATAGAAAGAGAAAAGAACAGTTTCAATAAAAAGTACGTCTAAATATTGAATCACTAGCCAAAGAGAATGGAAGTGAATAAGGAAACAAAAATAATTTGAAAGAATATAAGACAGATAAAAATAGAATGAAAGAAATGAGAAAATAAATCAATATTTGTGGTGGGTGAGCATAAACTTCAATCAATGGTGAAAATAAAAAAAAACGCGTTGAATGATGTGGTAAGAAAGAGTGAAGATGAAGAAAATAAGGAATGAAAAGATAACGAATAAACGTGGGTTAGAAAACATGATTGGATTATGTTTGCATTATATCCTGCTCATCCACACCTCACAAGTCATGCATTGCACTTTCTTTAGTCTTTATCCTACGAGTTCCGGCTTAGGTTGTATATATATCCCATCTTTTCAGGTTTTAACCAAAGAAAGACATGGAGGTATTCCAGAGATTTGACAAATGAAGAACTTGGACTTATCATTACATGTTAGAGATATGTAATTGTTGTTGTAAAAATGATTCAAAGATGTAATTCATGCTCACCATTTACTTTGTACAAGTATAATGAAGTTTATTTTTATGATTAAGTTATGGACTAGAATAGTTGGAGGATGAACTTTGAGCCTTTGTATCTAGTAAGGGATGTACACATTGATTGATTTAAATTTATCTCAACCCAAAGAATGATTTGTGGGATTCAAGTTTAAGGAAGTGGTGAATGTTATTGAATGCTAATGACATTTAGTTGGAAATGAATGCAGTTGTACAGAATTAAATAAATTAATCATTAAGTAGTTTTACTGTGATTGTGGGTTGAGATCCAGGCGGTGCCTGAGTATATACATGATTATTGAGCTTTGCAGATTTATAAGAAAATTGGGATAGTCCAAAAAACAGAGGAAACATTGCCAAAATTTTTAAGAATTAGACTTAATTTAATTTTGGGATAAGTGAAAACCTGTAAGAAATTAAGTTTAATTTTGGGATAAGTGAAAACCTGTAAGAAATTAAGTTCAAGAGAATATTATTAAAGAAATTTGGTTAAAGAAATAGGAGTTATCAAGTAGAGTTCACGTGACCCGGGGGTCAGGGTGTGACAAAAACAGTGGTTAAAATAGAAAAAAAATTTAGTGCAAAATAGCGGCAAAATAGCCACAACAGGCGGCAGTTTCGAGGCTATTTTCGAGACTATTTTTGAGGCGTTCTTCAAAGAAACATGTTGCTGGATATTTGTGTTAAAAATAGGAGGAAACGGGAACCAAAATCACCACGGAAAAAGCCCAAACGGGCGGTGGCAAGGGCGGCGGCGCAGGCTATGCGGCGACAGCCTATTTGAGGCTTTTCGATGGCTATTTTTCGGGCTATTTTCATTCTGATTTTTTTAACAAAAAAATAGTATTTTTTGAGAGCTATTTTTCAAAAAAAAAGGGGAACGAAAATAGAGTTCAGTATTGGCGGTAAAAGCTGCCTGAAGTGGCAGTAAGGTGCGGCGCCGGCGGCGTTTGCTGGTGGCCGGCTGTGGTGCTATTTTCAAGGTGTCCCGGGGCTACTTTTCTGATATGCATTAATCGTCATAATTAACTGTTATTTTTAATTATGTAATTTTTAGGATTATAATGGCTTTCAATCCACTCGTGTCAATATTCAAAGAAAACAAACTAACGAGACCAAACTATGTAGACTGAAAAAGGAATTTGAACATTGTCTTAACTACTGAGGACTATAAATTTGTATTAACTAAGATTTGTCCACCAATACCTGATGAGGGGGTGACCGAACAGGAAACCCAGGCCCATCAGAAGTGGCGAAAAGCTGATCAGATGGCTCGCTATTATATTTTGGCTTCCATGTCAAATGTTTTACAACATCCGCATTAGTCTATGCCCAGTACTTATGACATGATTATGAATCTCAAAGAAATGTTTGGGGATCAAAATCGTGCTGCTAGGCAGGTGGTCATGAAGTCTCTTATGAATACAAACATGGCTGAAGGCACCCCAGTTAGGGATCATGTTTTGAAGATGATCAGTCTTCTGAATGAACTAGAGATCCTAGGAGTTGAAATTGACAGGAAAACCAAGGTAGATATCATACTCCAGTCATTGCCTGATAGCTTTCAGCAGTTCTACCTGAACTATACCATGAATAAGCTTAGCTTTTCATTAGCGAAACTTCTTAAAAAACTTCAAGCAGCTGAGGGTGTTCTTAGCAAGCTAAATTCTATGCATGTGGCTGAAAGAGGTTCTTTCTTTAAACTGAAAGGTAAGAAGAAGAAAAATGTTCAAAAATAGGGAGGCGCAGGTCCAAAAGTAGTTAAGGAACCAAAAGCTGGTGTGAAGAAGCTGAGAGGTAAGTGCTATCACTGTAACTAGTTTGAGCATTAGTAAAAGCAGTGTTCGATTTTTTTCAGTAAGCAAAACAAATTAGGTAATTTTTGTTCACTGGTGGTTGAAACATATTTAGTAGTATTATCTACCGGTACCTGGTGTGTAGATACGGAAATCACTAATCATGTTTGTAATTCTTTTTAAGGGTTCTAGGAAACTAGGCAGCTCAGTGATGGAAAATATACCTACATATGGGTAATAATACAAGTGTGGCATTAGTTATAGTAGGAGATGTGACTCTTAATTTTAGTAGAGGTAGAATTTTACTTCCAAAAGATTATCTTTATATACCTTCTATTAGAAGAAATTTAATTTTGGTTTCTAATTTAATGAAGGACAAATATTCTATTCATTTTAATGACTATGTGGTTATTAAGAAAAATAAACATTTTATTTGTTATGGTACATTGGTGGATGATCTGTATGTTATATCTCCTATCTCTTCTACACTGTAATTGACTGAATTGAATAACACATCTAATTTATCATATAAGAGAAAGTTTCCTTCTTTGATGAACCAAACATTTCTTTTCCACTTACGCTTAGGTCATATTATTCTGAAAAGGATATATAGAATGGTAGAAGATGGACCTTCGTGTTCATTGGAAGTGGAGGCACTTCTAGTTTGTGAATCCTACTTAGAGGGTAAGATGACCAAGAGGCCCTTTTCGGCCAAAATCTATAGAGCTAAAGAACCGTTAGAACTGGTTCACTCTAATGTATGTGGTCCTATGACAATCCGGGCTAGAGGTGGCTTTGAGTACTTTGTCAGTTTCGTTAATAACTACTCAAGGTATGGATACATTTACCTGATGCACCATAAGTTTGAATACTTTGAGAAAATCAAAAAATTCAAGGCGGAGGCGGAGAAGCATCTGGGTAAAAGTATCAAATCACTACGATCCGACCGTGGTGGGGAGTACCATTGTGGAGAGTTTAGGGACTACTTGTCATCAGAAGGGATTATATCCCAGTTAACTGCACCGGACACTCTGTAGAAAAATGGTGTAGCAGAAAGAAGGAATAAGACTCTTATGGAGATGGTAAGGTATATGATGAGTTATTCAGGATTACCTGATTCATTTTGGGGACATGCATTAGAGATAGCGGCTTACATTCTGAACTTGGTACCTTTTAAGTCAGTACCTTCTACTTCCACAGATTTTTGGACTAGGCATAAGTCTAGTCTGAGACATATTCAGATTTAAGAGTGTCCAGCACATGTGCTGAAAGGGAACATGGGTAAGTTGGAACCGAGGACAGAAGTCTGTTTATTTGTCGGGTATCCCAAAAAAATGAAGGGTGGTCTATTTTATAATCATAAGGATTAGAAGGTCATTGTTAGCACCAATACTCAATTTTTGGAAGAGAATTATATTATGGACCACAAGCCCAATAGTTAAATTATTCTGAAAGAAATGAGAAGAAATACCAGTAGAACGGAAGAGGAACCACAAGTTACTGATATCCCACTGCCTCGTTGTAGTGGAGGATTATCGGGACCGGTGTAGATCATGATCAGAGTGCTTCCATTAACATACCTGAGGAGCATGTGGATAATGGTGCACAGGGTTCAGATTCTACATAGCGTGTTACTGCTAGTACACAGACATAGATAGTGCCTCGTCATAGTGGGAGAGTTGTTCATCAACCTGATCGGTATATGTTCTTGGGAGAATCTTTTGACAGGATCCCAACAAAATTGGATACCGAATCCTGTAATTTTAATGAAGCACTTCAGGACAAAGATGCAGATCTTTGGCAAAAGGCTATGAATTTAGAGATGGAATCTATGTATTCTAATTAGGTCTGAAAACTTGTAAAACCACCTAGAGAAATAAAATCCATTGGATGCAAGTAGATCTATAAGAGAAAGAGAGGAGCAGACGGGAAGGTTGAAACTTTCAAAGTTAGGCTTGCTACAAAAGGGTTCACTCAGAAAGAAGGGATCGATTATGAGGAAACTATTTCACCAGTAGCCATACTTAAGTCTATCCGGATTCTCTTATCCATTGTTGCTCATTTTAATTACTAAATTTAGAAAATGGATGTCAAGATAGCTTTCCTTAACAGAAGTCTTGATGAGTGTATCTATATGGTACAACCAGACGGTTTCATAGCAAAGGGCCAAGAGCACATGTTGTACAAGTTTAAGAGATCCATTTATGGACTTAAGTAGGCATTAAGATCTTGGAATACTCGGCTTGATCAAGTCATAAAGTCTCATGGTTTTGATCAGAGTCCAAATGAATTCTGTGTGTACAAGAAGCGTGACAAAAGCGTGGTGGTCTTTTTAGTACTTTATATAGATGATATATTGCTCATCAGAAACGATGTGGGGGTGTTATCTTCGATAAAAATATGGTTATCTAGGCAGTTTGCTATGAAAGACTTGGGAGAAGCCAGTAACATCCTCAGGATCAAGTTTTTGCGAGATCAAAAACAAAGGATGCTGGGTTTATCACAAGTAAAGTATATCGATGATTTCCTTTCTCATTTTAGCATGCAGGATTATATGTTGGTTTACTAGGCAGATAGTCTAGTACCTTTAGGGTACACAGACTCGAATTTCCAGTCAGACAAAGATTCTCGTAAGTCTACCTCAGGATATGTGTTTACCTTGGGAGGTGGAGCTATAAGTTGGAGTATCAAGCAGTTCTACATTGCTGATTCCACTATGGAGACCGAGTATTTGGCAGATTCTAATGTAGCCAAGGAGGCTATTTGGCTCAGGAACTTTCTGTTGGATCTAGATGTGGTGCCTTCAGTTTAGTCGGATATTACACTTTATTGTGATAATAGCAGAGCAGTTGCAAACTCGAAGGAACCAAGCGTCCATAAGAAAGGAAAGCACATTGAGCATAAGTATCACATGATACGAGAAATTATACAGAGGCGTGATGTTACTGTAACCAAGATTGCATCAGGGGACAACCTTGCAGATCCTTTTAGAAAGAGCTTACTGGCTAAGACTTTCGATAGTCATATAGAGGGCAAGGGAATCAGATATATGGCAGCATGGTGTTGAGTATAAGTGGAAGATTGTTAGGATTGTATACTAAAAATCATAGATTTTATTTTGGTTTCAGTATTTAATTTAATTTTAATAAAATTAATTTTCTATTTTATGAGAATCTTAATGAGTAATGTATGCAATATCATTTCTTTAAAGTTATTCATGGATGTCTTTTATTCTTTACGATATTTAATCTGGTGTGTATAGTACGGCTTGCACACATAAGATCAGATTATAGGTTCTTGCAAAATATAAGTATTTATTCACAGTTTAGATGAAAATTGACAAACCATCGGTACAACTGTAACACAAAGTTTTAGTAGGACTATATTGGTTATGAGGAACAGATAATAGCGTTGTTTATTATTCTGACTCTCTTTACTAGTACACTTTGTGTGTATTGAACAAGACAAAATTGGAGTAAGTAATTTTATACTGACTATATAAATTAATTAACACCCCAAGGTTATTATGAGAGTGCTTATACTCTTAATCCTGAAATAATTATTATTTGTGTATATTTAGTACTCATTGTTTTGATTCATTAGAGAGTGCGATCTTATATGGGTCTATAGTCCCAGTGAATTGGATAGCGGTAATAATTATATGATGAATATTAATTATTGACGAAATTTACGTCTCGATTGTTCAGGATTGATGATGTCCCCTTAAAAAATCTTATAAGTTTTGACCGGGTTAAACCCTACAGGTGGATTTAATTATTCGGCGGTCAAATAAGTTAAGCGAAAGGGTTTAAGAATTATTAAAGATGCCAATTAAATTGAATTGTTAGTAATTAAATTTAATTAGTGGGTATTAGAAATCTTAACATGGGGAGATGAGTTAAGCATTTAATAATTGGAGCTCAATGCAAATTGGTCTTGAGATTATGACTTAGAGTGTAGTTACAGTTCTTTAGTGGTGTGAACTGTAATTTAGTGTTTTATAAAAATTACAGAAATCTTTATAAGGTTTTTATAATTACAGAAACCGCTGAGAGGTTTGCATATTTTCAAAAACCGCTGTATAGGTATCTAGGTTACATGAGAAGTCTATGTCATAATTATTTCACAAGTCCCTGTTGTAGCCCTATAAATATGTGGATAGGCTGAATCAAATTCAAAAGTCGTCTTTCAAGACTAAGGTTGATCAGGTTCTGCCGATACTAGTTCTTGAAGGATCATACCCCACAGTACGTTCGGGAATCGCATTAGGAATATAGTAGAAGGTCTGACCGGAGCTTCAACTGGAGAATTAAAGTTCTTAGTTAGAGAATCGACCAAAAAGGTATCATTTGAATTAACTATGGTGGTACGGGTTTTATTTTTGATCATTCAACATCAAAAAGTTTTTATTTGGAGCCTGTTTTGGCAATTGCCCATTTATTTTATTTTTTCAAAAAATCATTTACAAATCAATGATCTTGTCAGTTTGCCTCTAACAAGAGTGTCCCCAGGAGCAATGGAGGAACGATCAGGGATATTGGCATAATCGAATCCAGTAGCAGCCGCAGCAATAGTACCAGTAAAAACCTCACCAGTAGTATCGCCAATAACAGTCGCCGCAGTAAGAAGGGCAACACTTACCAAATCAGCAAGTCGCCACATAGAGGGAGGCCAGTCCGGAATGCCAACCAAGGTCCTAGGGGACCTAAGCAGCAATAGGCCAAAAATAGAAATTGCAATGGTTGAGGAGGTTTTCACCATCCAAGGGCAGGAGAAGGAAGATGATCAGGTCATTTAAGGTATGTTTGCGCTCTTTAACACCTTAGTGAAAATACTATTTGATTTTAGAGCATCATATTTGTTTATATCTGCTGCACGCATGAAGTCTCTACGCTTAGAACTAGAACAGTTACCTCAAGCCCTATGCGTAGCCATGCCAGTAGGAAGCCAAGTGAGAGTAGACCACATATGCAGATCGTGTAAGTTGCGTATAGCCGATAGCAGCTTGTCTTGTGACCTACGAGTTTTGGGAGTGGATTGGTTATCTTCCCACCAAGCCTTAATAGACTGCAATCAGAAGAGAATCAAGGCCTGCTCTGAGGACGGAACCTAAGTATAAATTCAAGGAGAACGAAGAGACCTTTAGCTGATGACTGTCTTCCAAGCTTAACACCTCGATACCCTCCCTAGCCTAATGTCTTGTTTATTGGTCAATGTTGACCTATAACCCGAGGTAGAACTTCCACAACTAGTTTATGAATATAAGCATGTTTTTCTCAAAAAACTACCAGGACTGTCTCCACGACGAGACATTGATTTTTGTATCGAGCTCCAACTAGGAACCGCTCCTATATTCGTCACCCCACACCGCATGGCGCTAGTAGAGCTCCGAGAGCTGAAGGAACAACTAGAGGAGTTACTCAACAAAGGATTCATTCGTCCTAGCACGTCGCCTTGGGGAGCGCTAACACTTTTTGCAAAGAAGAAGGATGAAACCTTACGGTTGTGTATCGACTACAAGCAATTGAACTAAGTAACAATCAAGAACCGATACCCCTTGTCGAGAATTGACGATTTATTCGACCAACTCAGAGGATCAATGTAATTCTCAAAGATCGACCTCAAATCCTGGTATCATCAACTACGAGTAAAGGAGAAGGATATACCCAAGATAGCCTTCAGGACCCAACATGGCCACTACGAGTTCGTAGTCATGCCTTTTGGCCTAACCAATGCTCTAGGAGTGTTCATGAGACTGATGAACCGACTCTTTCAGCCATACCTAGACCAGTTTGTGGTTATCTTCATCGACGATATATTGGTCTATTCCTAAACCAAAGAGGAACACGAACAACACTTAAGGCCGACTTTGCAAACTTTGAGGGAGGCATAACTTTACGCCAAAGCTAGTAAGTGCGAGTTCTGGCTAAATGAGGTGAGATTTCTAGGGCATGTAGTATCTAAGAAGGGGATAGCAGTGGACCCGACCAAAGTTGAAGCTATCATGGAATGGAGACAACTGAAGAACGTGTTCGAAATTTGTAGTTTCCTTAGCCTCGCTCGTTACTACAGACGATTCATTCAGGATTTTTCAAAGTTGGCAAAGCCTTTGACTCGACTGACCAGAAGGGAGTCATGTTTGAGTGGGATGAGAAATGTGAGACATCCTCTCAAGAGCTCAAAATGAGGTTAACAAGTTCCCCCATCCTTGTTATACCGGAACGAGACATCGGGTATATTGTTTATTGTGATGCATCTAAGGAACGATTGGGATGCGTGCTGATGCAAAATGGCAGAGTGGTAGCATATGGATTGAGACAGCTGAAACCACACAAGCAGAACTACCCTACCCACGACCTAAAACTGGCAGCCGTCATTTTTGCATTGAAATCTTGAAGGCACTATCTTTACGGAGAAAAGTTCAAGCTGTTCACAGACCACAAGAGCTTGAAGTACCTATTTTCTTAGAAGGAATTAAATATGAGGCAACGCCGTTGGGTTGAATACCTTGAAGACGATGACTTCACCTTGGCCTATCACCCGGGAAAGGAAAACGCGGTAACCAACGCCTTAAGTAGGAAGACAATACCGAAGTTAGCTTGCATCGCCGCGTAGGAATGGAAGATGATGGAGACACTTGGTGATTTTCACTTACAGCCTACAGATCATGTAACGACCCGGTCCAGACCCTAATTGTAACAATCCGATTGATAACAACCCGTGTAAAGACCCTGCTCAGACCCTAGTATTAGTAACGGATAGTTCACAAGGCTATAGAGCACAGACGAGGTCTAAAACTCAAGCAACAAAACCTTAACACCCAGAGAGTCTCTCAGCATTCTAAATTAAGTAAATAATATGAAATATAAGATTAAAAATCAAAAATCTTCATAAGTAGGGTAAAATGGCTGTTTTGTCCCTAATACAACAAAAAATCTTAAAAATGTAAATTTTGACATATAGACACCCTAAATCAAGGATTTAAGTACAATTAAGTAGAAAAGAACAAAATAACATTAAAAATAACAAAAATACCCCTTAGTGGCCGACCACCTTCGGAAGAGTGCCAGAAAGTAGCTTTTTGCTTTCTTTTTAGTTTAAAATGATGAGAAACATATTAAATTAAGTATTATGATGTTCCAATACTTGTTGAACAAGTAATATACATAATATTATGGTGTTATATGTTAATAAAAGCAAACAAATCATTATTGAAGTTCATACAGAACAAAATAAGTCAAAAAGTCATATATTGCCAAAATTGCTTAATTTGACTTAAAAAACTACATCTATTTAATCAATTGCTATGAAAACTATGATAATACATGAAAATACTAAATTTATTATAAACATACTAAAATAATAGATCTCAGTAAGAAAAAACACAAAAAAGATGCATCAAATTAATTTTTAATGCATTTTCTTGCATAAGAAGGGCACGACAACCAAGAAAAGCCCCTTGATTGATGGGGATCAGATTTTTGTCTCCCAAACTGACCTCTAGCTATATTTATCTTCCCCATATCTGATTTATAACCCACAAAAGTTGAATCAACTCAAATCAACTCATAACTCATTAATAAAAAAGAAGAAAAAAAAAGTATTCCATGGTACTTTTTGTTCCCCCTTGTTCCCTAGCTCTTGCCTTTATAAACCAAGCCAAACATCCTCTTGTCCACTCGATATTTTCATGCAAGAGAGGAGGAGAAACCAGACTTCATTGCGCTCGAGTGTTAAGGTGAGAAAAAAAGGAAGAAAAAGGAAGAAAAATGAAGGAATCAAGGGAAATTTTTTAAAGCTAAGTCCTAATCCATCATCTACCCTCATTTGATCTCTCAAACAAGTAAATAAAACCTCTAAACCTTATATCTAACATCTCTCAAAATATCCCTCAACTCATCCCTTTAAACACTCTAAGAATTGAGAACCGAAATCAAACCGAAAAAGCGTTGTAGTTAGAAATTTGGAGCTATTTGTTTATGGATGATATGAGATATTGTTGTGTGTTGTTATCATTGAGTTTAATGACTCCTAAGTGTGCTGGAGCCTTGATATTAATGTCAAAAATATAAGCATGCAAGGAAATGGAACAAAAACTTGACATAACATAAGTAAGAGACTTGGACCCTAAGAGACTTGATTTTTGAGAACATAAATTTTTTTGCCCTGAAGTTTGGAATGCCATAACTCAATGTAAAAAATTGATCTAAGCATGTTCATTATGTCTAGCTTTATCTTTTTGTGTTATCTTTCATCCAAAATTGGTTTCAACTCATTTGAGTAAATAGAACTCGAGATATTGCAATTTTATCAAAGTATGTAATTTTTCGACCAGTTAACACCACCGACCTGAAAACCTTAGCTTACATTGAGATCCAAACTTTGGTCAAAACATAAAAGTTGTAGATAACATGTTTAAATATCTACCCACCAAAAATGAGCACAAAATATTGAGTTTTGATAGGTCAAAACCCCTTTTAAAATCTCTATTGAGTTTTAGCCCTCAGGGGACCCTTTTGTCATATATTTTTGTGTAGCCCAAAACTCCTATTTTTAGTGACCTATTCCACAAGTGGTCTACATGAACATTGTAACTAACATATTGAACTATTTTTTATCCAAAAATCAGATCTTAAAGCCTCGGAACCATTTCAAACCCTCTGTCCAAAACTGATTCTATTGAGTTTTGGCGGCTGACAGAACGTATTTTCTAAAATGGCCAAAAAGTCTAACTTGTTCCAAACAACTACCCTTAGCTCTGATACGAACTGTGACGCCCCTTCCTCCAAGCACGTTGGGACATATGTAAATATAAATGAATTGCTAGAATATCCCTTTATTTATATTTATGTATGTCTTGATGTGCCCGAAGGACGGAGCGTCACAGGTCAGAAGGAGGGATGCTAAGGAATCAAAACCTGGGTGGACAATAGATAGACATGGGTATCTGACGTTTTAAGGCCAGCTTTTCGTTCCGAACATTGACGAATTACGGGAAAATATCTTGAAAAAGTTTCATCGATCACCTTTCACAGTTCACCCTGGAGGGACTAAAATGTACCACGATCTGAAGAGAGAGTACTGGTGGAGTGGTATGAAGAAGGATGTTGCAGACTATGTCGCCCGATGCCTCGCATGCCAGCAAGTCAAGGCTAAACATTAGAAATTAGGAGGAACCTTATAACCGCTGGAGATACCAGAGTGGAAGTGGGAGCACATTACAATGGACTTCGTCATGGGACAATCGAGATCACCTCAGGGATACGACAGAATATGGGTCATTGTGGATCGTTTGACCAAGGCTGCACACTTCTTGCCAATTGGACCTTCTAAAACCTTGGAAACTTTGAGACATAAATACATTCGGGAAATAGTTTGCCTGCATGGGATATTAGCTTCCATCGTCTCCGATTGAGATCCTCGCTTCACGTCTCAATTTTGGCGTAGCCTACAAACAGCCTTAGGAACGGAACTCTACTTTAGCACAACCTTTCATCCACAAACTGACAGACAATCTAAACGCACCATTTAGATGCTAGAAGATATGTTAAGGGCTTGTGTAATGGATTTCAAAGGGAGTTGGGAGAAGCAGTTACCACTCGTCGAGTTTGCCTACAACAACAGCAACCAAACTAGTATCGGTATGCCAACATATGAAGCGCTTTATGGCCGACCGTGCAAATCACTCGTGTTGGACAGAGACTGGAGAGATTAGCTTGTTTGGGCCAAATATTGTACTCGAGATGACTGAGAAGATCAAGTTAGACCGAAAATGCCTTGTCACCAAACAGAGCCGATAGAAAAGTTATGCCGACCAACGACGAAGACCTCTAGAATTCAAAGTTAGAGATCACGTGTTTCTCATAATCCAGCCACAGCGAGGAGTCATTCGATTTGGGAAGAGAGAAAAACTATCACCTCGGTATATCGGTCCGTTCGAAGTCCTAGCTAGAGTTAGAGCAGTTATCTAACACTTAGCCCTGCCATCCCAGCTTTAAAACATTCACAATGTGTTCCATGTTTTGATGTTACGAAAGTATGAGCCTGACCCGGCTCACACTCGTAATTGGGAAGAAATCCAGATCGATGAGGATGCAACCTTGGAAGGGAGACCTACAAAGATCCTTGACTATCGCGACAAGGTACTCAGATGAATAACTATCCCGCTCATACGCGCGTTATGGCAACACTGATGGATCGAAGAATCAACTTGGGAACGAGAAGACGTCATGCAAGTAAACTACCCATACCTTTTCACAAACGAAGGTATAATATGAAATTTCGACGACAAAATTTATTTTAAGGGGGTAGATTGTAAGGGCCCGATTTTTAGGAATATTATTAGCAACGATAAAATAGTCAATTGAAATCGCCAATGTTCTCCCAACCCAAAAAATTATTTAATTAACATAAAAAAACTTATATAATAATAATAATAATAATATTCATAGAATAACATTATCAATAAAATAATAACTATGGATAAACTTATAGCTAAATAAATAAATAATAAAAATAATAATAATTATAAAATTAAAGTTAGTAGCAATAGTAAATAAAATATTGATAAATCACAATACCTAAATACAACTACCAATACACACTCACATTCTCCAACACAAAGATCTAATCTATATATATATATATATATATATATATATACAATTCTAATATAATATAATTCAAAAAGCAACTCTTCAATATAATAATCAAAAAATCACTTTCCAATATAATAATCAAAATGTAACTTTAAGCCAAGATATCATATTTATATAATAAGACTTAAATTAAAACAAGAATACACCACATAAATAATTAAATAATGATAAAATAATATTAAATAATGAAAATTAAGTTTTAAACTTAATTTCACCAATTTGAATTAAAACTAGTATAAAAGTAATTAAAAATATACACTGAGTTACAAAATTATATAAAAGTCTTAATTTAGCCCAACCACCATAACTAAATAATGCTATAATTAAACTAAGATGTAAAAATTAAGTACAAAACTTAAAATTATTATATTTATTCAAATCTTTAATATTCATGATTAAAAATATACATTAAGTTAATTTTTAAATTTAGTTATTGAATAATATAGTATATATATACCATCAAATATACAATATAGCAATATAATACTACAAAATTCAAACTTAGAGCAAAAACATCCCGTCATGGCCTGATGATGAAAATAGTTAGAATGGTGTCTCAGCACGATCATCGGGAAATGATCCAAGCTCGGTATTTGAACCCATTCATCAAAACCTTCAAACTAATGAAATCTTTTTGAACCACCAACTCCAAATTGGTGAACGCCAATAGAACCCTTTGTGTCACGCCCCAAAACCTAGGGTCACGTGAAATTCCACAAAAACATCAATTTTATGAAAATAGGTTTTCATACATTCAAATCCACCTGCTGAAATCAAATGAAAACCCAATATGCATATCTCATAAACAGTAAACATACAGTTCCAACATGCATACAGTATATTGCCTTATGGTGTACAAAATGTGCCTTCAGGAGCAGGCATACCAAAAAGAAAAACTACTAAAGTCTTCCGCCATCCGTCACCACAGGCACTACAAAATCTACTCAAGATCATGCTCCATATCATCACCTGAAAATGGTTTTGTACAAAAAATTCAACTCGTGAGCTGAAACCTAATAGAAACAGACTATAAAGCTGTAAAGCAGGATAAGCAATCATATGGTGGGAGCTAACTCGACCACAAGTAAAACCATGCATTATAACTAATGCAAACAACAGTTAAAGAAAACTATAAACAAACATTGTTTTCCACTTGGACCACACACACCGAGGAAATAAATTGGTAAAATTGTATACTCCACTCGGGCCACACAGCCGAGGAGAAAGATAAATGAATCCTATGTACCGACTCCGTCACAAGGGGACAGATGTAGCAACTTCAGACTCCTGCCCCTTTACTCAATCCCTACACATCGTAGGACCGGTTGGGTAAATGCAAGTTCTATATGAAGCAACCATAACGTAAAAACTTAGTTTACGGGCCCGAAACCCGAGGGAACAAAGCACCCAACCACCTAGTTTATGGTGATTAACCCGAAGGACTAAGGTACCTACTCTGCGCATGTTTTCGGACTTCCACTGAGGGAAACTCGTGCCAAATACCCGCTATTCCGGTACATCTAGAGAATCATTTTCAAATCAAAATGTTTTTCACATTTATACAAGATCCATCCATCGACATGGAGATCATACAGCATATAGATCCATCCATTGACATGGAGATCAAACAAACATGTAAAAACATGAGTTTTCAAAACTATACAACATATGTATAAGAAGATCCAATCCATCTACCATTGAGATCAATGCATGAAAATGCATGGTTTTCATCAAAACATTTAAAAGTTGAGCCTCAACCCCACAGATTAGCTCTAAACCTTCAAAAACGTGATTTTCAAAGATGCCACCCATCAGCCCAGGTTCAGTCGACTGGACCCACCCTCCAGTCGACTCCAGTCAATTGAAAAACACACTGAAATCCATGCCATAACGCCCAACAACACTGTTTAGTCGACTGGCCCCATGGGTTTAGTCAAATGAACCCACCAAACCATGATTCAGTCGACTAACCCCATGGGTTCAGTCGATGGGGTCAGTCGACTGAACCCACCAAACCATGATCCAGTCGACTGACCCCATGGGTTCTGTCGACTGAACTAGCCCAGAAAATGATTTTTTGCTACGGTTTTGCCAATTTGAACCCAAGATAAAGCCTCAAAGCTTCCATCTCACCCCCATGAACTCACACACGCTCAAGTCTATCACCAAAGGCTTCAAAAGAAACACCCAACACCATTTTCATCCAACCGAAATGACAGAAAAAGGCTTTTAAACCAAAAATCCATTTTTCCAAACATGAAACACCTTTTCATGAATATAAAATGGTAAAGATGCATAAGATTACATACGACACCCTCTAACAACTTTAAAGTCTAGAATCTTACCTCGGTGAGTCAAGAACTCGACGCCTCGATCCGCGTGCAAAATTAAGCTTCGTCGGAATGGAATTTCGTCCAGATGGATGCGTAATGCACGACGCCTATACCAAGGATCGGCTGTTGGTTCGTCAAAAATCAAACCCCGAGCCCCCGAGATGTTAGAGAGAATGTAGAGAGAAAACTAGTGAAAACTTAGGAGTTAAGTTTTGAAAATATCTAATTCCAAATATTTATAGGCCTCTAAAATATCTTCTTTTTTAAATTTTTGAAATTCGCACCGTAACTCCCCATAGCCCCCCGGACCAACCTCGCATGCTCAGATAAACTCGATCATACATCAAAACGCTAAAAAAACGTATAGAAGCAAAAATTCTAAACATGCGTCGAAAAGCGTCGAATATGCATATAATATAAAAAGTGATAGTACAAGGTCTCACAACTCTCCCCTCCTTAAGGAATTTTGCCCCCAATATTCACTACAAGGTCACAAGATGAACAACTCCGGGTATCTAGCACGAACCCCAGACTCAAGCTCCCAAGTCGCTTCCTCAACCCCGTAATGAAGCCACTGAACTTTGACATAAGCAATCGTTCTCCCCCGTAACACCTGCTCTTTTGTATCAAGAATCCTCACTAGACGCTCCTCATGCGTGATATCCTCATCAACTCACAACTCAGCCCAATCTAACACATGTGAAGGATCAGACTCGTACCTCCGAAGCATGGAAACGTGAAACACGTTATGCACAGATGCCAACTAAGGTGGCAAGACCAGACGGTATGCTACCACCCCAATTCTTTCCAGAATCTCGTATGGTTCAATAAAGCACGGTGATAGCTTCCCGCTACGGCTAAATCTCATCAACCCTCTACGTGGCGAGACCTTCAGAAACACATGATCTCTCACTGTAAACTCTAAAGGTCTCCTCCTCTAATCTGCATAACTCTTCTGGCGGCTTTGTGCTGTCACCAGACACTGACGAATCACTGCAATATTCTCGGTCGTCTCCCGCACTAGGTCGGGTCCCAAAACAGCGGTCTCTCCCACCTCTGTCCAACACATAGGCGATCTACACGGTCTACCATATAAAACCTCGTACGGTGCCATCCCAATACTGAATTGATAGCTGTTGTTGTATACAAACTCTGCCAATGATAGATGGTCCTCCCAAGAACCCCGAAAATCAAGCACATAGGCTCTCAACATGTCCTCTAAAATCTGGATGGTCCACTCAGACTGACCGTTGGTCTGTGGGTAAAAAGCTATGCTGAAAATCAAGCTTGTTCCCAAAGCCATCTAAAGACTCTGCCAAAAGAGCGATGTAAAGCGTGGGTCTCGATCAGAAACAATAGTCACCAGTACTCCGTGTAGTCGGACCATCTCTCAAACATACAACCTACCAATCTGTCCACTGAATCCCGCACTCGCATGGGAAGAAAATGTGCTGACTTCGTCAGCCTAACAACTATAAACCAAACAGCATCATGTCCCATAGGCGATCGAGGAAGTCCTGATATAAAATCTATCATGACATTCTCCCACTTCCACTTAGATATAAGCAAAGGCTGTAACAATCCTACTGGTCGCTAATGTTCCACCTTTACTTGCTGACAAGTAAGGCACCGAGACACAAATTAGATCACGTCTCTCTTCATTCCCATCCATCGAAACTGACGGCGCAAATCATGATACATCTTCGTGCTTCCGGAATGCACTGCAAGACGTGAATGATGAAAATCATATAGCACCTCAGCACGACACGACTCTGGCACAAACAGTGGCCCTGCCAACCTCAAACTCTGATTTGAACCCACTGTCCATCCTACCATGTCCTTCCCACTAGCAATGCAGTCCCGTATCATCTGAGCCTCCTGATCAGTTCGCTGAGCCTCTAACACGCGCGCAACAAATGTGGGCTATGAAGCTACTGAATATAAGGTCGCATCTTCCGCTGTCTCTCCGAGACACAGATCAAACTCCCCAACATCTCTAAGCATATCCCATTCTTGTATAGCCACAGAAGCTAACGAACTATGAGATCTCCTACTGAGCGCATCAGCTACGACATTTGCCTTTCTCGGGTGGTACTACAAATCAAAGTCGTAGTCTCCTAACAACTTCATCCATCGTTATTGGCGAAGATTCAAGTCCTTCTGCGAAAATAAGTATTTTAAGCTCTTTGATCAGAGAAAACCTCGAAGTGTTCACCATATAGATAATACTACCATGTCTTCAAGGCGAAGACCACAGCTGCCAACTCCAAATCATGGGTCGGGTAGTTCTTCTTGTGTGTCTTCAACTGTTGTGAGTCTTAGGCTACAACCTTACCTCCCTGCATTAATACACAGCCCAAATCGTCGTGTGATGCATCGCAATACACTGTATACCCCAGGCCTCACTCTGGAATAATCAACACTGGCGCACTGGTCAATCTCCTCTTCAGCTCCTGGAAGGCTGACTCACAGGACTCACTCCACACGAACACAACTCCCTTCCACGTCAGGCGCGTCATCGGTGCTGCCAACCTGGAAAAGTCCTTGACGAACCGCCGATAATAACCTGCCAAACCCAGGAAACTATGGATCTCAAAGACATTCTTCGATCGCTGCCAGTCCATCACAGCATCAGTCTTCGACGAGTCCACTGATACTCCCTCCGTCGACACCACGTGTCCAAGGAATCTCACCTCCGACATCCAAAACTCGCACTTCTCAAACTTCGCATGCAAGCGATGTTCTGTCAAAAGCTACAAAACAACATGCAGTTACTCCTCATGCATCTCCCTCGTGGGTGAATAGATCAAAATGTCATTCACGAATACCACCACAAAACTATTTAGGTAAGGGTGGAAGATACGATTCATCAAACTCATAAAAGTTACAGGGGCGCTCGTCAAACCGAACGGCATGACCAAAAACTCGTAGTGACCATAACGAGTTTGAAAGGCGGTTTCGCTATGTCTTCATCCCTAATCTTCAACTGGTGATACCATAACCTCAAGTTAATCGTCGAAAAGCAGCGCGATCCTCTTAGCTGATCAAATTGGTCATCAATCCTAGGCATAGGGTAATTGTTCTTGACCGTCACCTGATTTAGCTTCCTGTAATCTATGCACAGTCTCAAAGACCCATCCTTCTTCTTCACGAACAAAGTTGGTGCTCCCCACAGCGACGTACTCGGCCGTACAAACCCCTTGTCAAGCAATGCCTGCAGCTGCACTTTGAGTTCTCACAACTTAGCAGGTGCAAAGCGATATAATGGCATAGAGATAGGAGTTGCTCTTGGAACAAGATCAATAGAGAACTTCACATCTTGGGTCGGTGGTAACTCAAACAAATCATCAGGGAAAACTTCTGGATAATCACAGACCACAGGGGGTAGCTCCCCTCGAACCTCACCCAACTCATCCAACCTAAGAGCAGAAAAGAGGAAACCCAAGTTCCCTCAAACCCGTGCGGCACATGGCACAGACACCAAGCCCTCATCTCGATCACCCACAAAGTAGAAGTAGTCACCCTCTAGTGTGCAGATCGACACCCTCCGTCGCTCACAATTTATAAAGGCACGATAGGTAGACAGCCAGTCCATCCCTAGGATGACATCAAACGTAGTCATGTCTAGAATGATAAAATCAAACTCTAAACAACGACCGACGACTCCTAACTCACACGATCTGCAAACTGTACTCAACACGACATTTCCACTTACTAGGGTCTCTACGCTCAATGCACTACCCAACGGGTCTATCCATAACCCCAATGCAGATACAAAAGAAGAAGAGATAAAAGAATGTGATGCTCCCGTGTCGATGAGGACACTGGCCCCATGATCTACAGACTAGAAGAGTACCTCTGATCATGGCTGGAGTAGCTGGAGCATCAGATGCAACTGGTGCTTTGGAAGCACTGCGATCAGCAAGAATGTAAGCCCTGGCCTGTGGTGGTTTGGTCTGTCCACCATAACCCTGAGTCGTCAGTTGCCTCACAGACTGTGCTGAAGTACCTCCCTCTGCAAACCTATATGTCTGGGCCCTAGGTTGCTAAGGAGTCTGCCGTCTTTGCGCAGATGGAGTGGCTGGCGCTCCTGTTGCACTCAGAACATTCCCTTCCCGGGGAGAGTATCTATGAATATTCCTGGACTGACCACACCGAAAGCAGATAGGTGGGTCTCTCGTTTGTGACTAGACGGACGCTCAACTCTGTACCTGGCTCTTCTGCGGGCACTCAACTGAACGATGCCCCGGCTGTCCGCATCGATAACAAATTAGCCCTCTCTACTCTGGCCTTCCTGCTGAGGCCACTAAAGGTGCAGGTGTGGATGACTGCGACTAATACGATCCGAAAAAATGAGAACTAGGTCCAGACGACCTTTGGCGCTTTCTCCCGCGCCTCTGGAACAGTGCATCTCCACTGCCCTGCTGACTCCCACTCTCTCTCACTCTGCGACTCTCTACCAGTGAGTTCTCTACTCGAATAGCAGCTTCCACTAGCGCAATGTACACATCCAAACCCAGAGCTGCAATCCTGCCCTTGATGGCAGGTCGAAGGCCCCTCTCAAACCTCCTAGTGCGTAACTCCTCTGTAGATAGCATCTCAGCTGCGAACCGCAACAGATTCGAGAACTTAGCCTCATACTGGACCATAGAAAGGTTCCCCTGAACAAGGGAAAGGAACTCCTCTCGGTAAGTATCTCTCATAGCTCTCGAGAAATATTTCTCCAAGAAGACTCTCGTGAAAGCAGCCCATGTATCATCCACCGTAGTCTTAGCAAACTGCCACCACTCTCTAGCATCTTCTCGCAGTTGGAATGCTGCCAACCGCACACGCTAAGCATCTTCCTTGATATCCAAAGTATCAAAGATAGCTGTGGTCACTTCCAACCACTCAGTAGCAACCTTGGGGTCCGGCTCCCCAGAAAAGGTTGAAGGATCCAACCGCCAAAATTCCCTCATAGCCACAGAGGCTCTTGGCTCAGGAGCCCTCACTCCTGACCTGGAGGCCTCAGCCATAGCTCTCATAGTGGCAAGCATCTCCTGCATGACGTCAGCACCGCCCACTTGTTCCTGTGGGGCATGGACGTCTCCCTCCTTTGGAACCTGAACATAAGCACGACCTCGGCCATGGCCTCGACTACGTCCCCGTCCCCGCACTCCCCGCATGGACATAATTCTATATAAAGCAGATAACGAGATAAGCTTTCATACAACATGCTACGTACGTAAAAACATAACACATAAGCATGTCAACACATAACCACTTAAGGTGACGCAACACATCTCACATACCGAGGAGAATCAACAAGACAGGCACATCAATTTAGATAACATATTCGGATTTCCTGCTAAAAAACACGTCAGCCAAATGCGTCTCTAACTTGGCTCCCAAAGTTGTTAATCCAAACGCCCGAAGGCAAGACTAATACATCCCAAGACCCAACCTCCATGCTCATAGATACACCAACTATCATGCTTATCAAGCTATATGCATGTCATAAAAACATTTAAACACACGCAAGCAAGCATATACAATCAACCTCACCAGGTGATAAACCCTCTTCCCATGGCTCTTAAGAATTCAAATCCAGAGTTTTGATACCAAGTTGTCACGTCCCAAAACCCAGGGTCACGTGAAAATCTACCAAAACACCAGTTTTATGAAAATAGGTTTTCATACATTCAAATCCACATGTTGAAATCAAATGAAAACCCAATATGCATCTCTCATAAACAGTAAACATACAGTTCCAACATGCATACAATATATCGCCTTATGACGTACAAAACCTACCTTTAGGAGCAGGCATACCAAAAAGAAAAACAACTAAAATCTTTCGCCATCCGTCACCACGGGCACCACAAAATCTACTCAAGATCATGCTCACATCATCACCTAAAAATGGTTTTGTATAGAAAATCCCACTCGTGAGCCGAAACCTAATAGAAACAAACTATAAAGTTGTAAAGCAGGATATGCAATCATATGGTGGGAGCTAACTCGATCACAAGTAAAACCATGCATTATAACTAATGTAAACAACAGTTAAAGAAAACTGCAATCAAACATTGTTTTCCACTCGAACCACACACACCGAGGAAATAAACTGGTAAAATTGTATGCTCCACTCGGGCCACACAGTCAAGGAGAAAGATAAATGAATCCTATGTACCGACACCGTCACAAGGGGACAAATGTAGCAACTACAGACTCCTGTCCCTTTACTCAATCCCTACACATCGTAGGACCGGTTAGGTAAATGCAAGTTCTATATGAAGCCACCATAACGTAAAAACTTAGATTATGGGCCCGAAACCCTAGGGAACAAAGCACCCAACCACCTAGTTTACGGGGATTAACCTGAAGGACCAAGGTACCTGCTCTGCGCATGTTTTCGGACATCCATTGAGGAAAACTCGTGCCAAATACCCGCTATCCCGGTACATCTAGAGAATCATTTCCAAACCAAAACATTTTTCACATTTATATAAGATCCATCCATCGACATGGAGATCATACAACATATAAATCCATCAATTAACATGGAGATCAAACAAACATGTAAAAACATGAGTTTTCAAAGCTATACAACATATGTATAAGAAGATCCAATCCATCTACCATGGAGATCAATGCATGAAAATGCATAGTTTTCATCAAAACATTTTAAAAGTTGAGCCTCAACCCCACAGGTTAGCTCTAAACCTTCAAAAACGTGATTTTCAAAGATGCCACCCATCAGCCTAGGTTCAGTCAACTGGACCCACCCTCCAATCGACTGGACCCACCTTCCAATCGACTGAAAAATACACTGGAATCCACACCAAAACGCCCAACAACACTGTTCAGTCGACTGACCCCACGGGTTCAGTCGACTGAACTAGCCCAAACAATAATTTTTTGCTACAGTTTTGCCAATTTGAACCCAAGATGAAGCCTCGAAGCTTCCATCTCACCCCAATGAACTCACACACGCTCAAGCCTATCACCAAAGGCTTCAAAAGATACATCCAACACCGTTTTCATCCAACCGAAACGACAGAAAAAGGTTTTTAAACCAAAAATCTATTTTTCCCAAACATGAAACACCTTTTCATGAATATAAAATGGTAAAGATACATAAGATTACATACGACACCTTCTAACAACTTTAAAGTCTAGAATCCTATCTCGGTGAGTCAAGAACTCGACAAGCTGAAATCTGGGGCATGTTGATGGCCTCACATAAACATAGACAAGCTGTCCTGAAGGTCCTAAATAATGCCAGTGTTTCAATAGATGTAACCCCAGAGCAACTCGTTGGGCTCATTTTGCCGGTTATAGAGCCAAAAGTCATTTTTCTTTTCTGATAAGGATCTGCCAGTGGAAGAAAAGAATCATAACAAACCCCTACATATAACCGTTAAATTCCTGGAAAAGTGGGTCTCGGTGACTCTGATTGATAATGGGTCCGCATTAAATGCCTGTCCGCTTAGAACAGTAGTTTTCTTGGGACTAAAGCTGGAACATTTCACACCTAGTAATCAAGGAGTCTGGGCCTACGATAACACGAGGAGATATGTGCTCGGCCTGGTATCATTCGCGTTATCAGTAGGGCCTCTGGAGACTTCAGTTGAGTTTCATGTGCTGGACGTGCCAGTCTCCTTTAATATATTGCTGGGCAGGCCTTGGCTGCATGTTCCGAATGTCCAGGCAGTGTCTTTTACTCTCCATCAAAAGTTGAAATTGATAAAAAAATGAGGCAGTGCTGACCATCCATGGCGAAGATAGTATTCAACCCCCAAGGGGAGAGGGTTCGACCCTCTTGGAGGTTCAGCATGGTGAAGGGGATGTGTCGCTAAGTGGGTTCCAATTTGATGAGGCGCAGGTAGTACAGATGCTGTTAAAGGAAGAAGAAAATTACATTAACCCGTGAGCAGTTACAATGATGAGGTAAATGTCTTACTTCCTAGGAATGTGGTTGGGTTGCAAACAGCAAGGTATTCTGAAACTTATCCAGGTATTGCCAGCTTCGCGCCATTTCTGTATTGGGTATATATCGATGGAAGAAGATTTAGAAGGGCCTAAAAGGGGACGGAAAGCTAACTACTCAGGAATGCTCAACGAGTACTTTATCAAAGAGGGAGAAGATTTCCCATACTGAGGCTTCCCAGAGCCATGGATCGACGAAGAAATTGACCAGAAGTTGTCAGGGCTAGAAATCTTCTTCAACCATCAATTATCCGATACGAAAGAAGATGAAACAGTGAAAGGGAAAGAGGAAGGAAAGAAGATCCAAGAGGAAGATTGGGCAGACAAGCTTGATAGAATCGACATGGGAGTGTTGTTTAATAAAAAGATGGCACAGCTGCACATAACTGACCCAGACTATTTCATGATGGGCTTTAGCGCACCAACCTACTGCACCAAACTCATTGTCGATGCTGCTGCAGAGGAAGTGAAGAACTGGACCTTAGAGTCCTGTGATATGCAGGTTGTCTGTCCTGAGACTAAGTCTAAGTCAGAGTCTGTGGTTGAGGGCACGTCTGTTTGTGCACCTCCCCATGTTTATGCTTTTGAGTTTGTAATCCCGTCTTCCTTCAATGAAATGAACGAGATTTTCAGTTACTTTGCTTTGTTTGATTTATTTCATATGCTTTTTGATGATTTTGAATTCGACAGGAATATCCCCGAAGAAGTAAAACTTTTAATAAAAAGATAAGAAAAAATGCGAGCCCAACCAATAATTGAAGAAACTTTGTCAATAAATCTGGGTAGTGAAACTGTGAGACCTTGTACCATTTCATTTTGATAGATACGTATGTTCGGTGTTTTTGTATACGTTTTGGCGTTTTCGCCTTAGTATTCTTATACGTGTCTTGATGCATGTTTTAGTTTATCTGAGCATGCGGGGTTGTCCCGGGGGTTGCGGGGAGTTACGACGCGAATTTTAAAAATTCAAAAAAAAAAACATATTTTAGAGGCCTATAAATAGCTAGAGTTAGATATTTTCAAAAGATATTTTCAAAACTTAACTCCTAATTTTTCTCCTTTTTCTCTCTGCCTTCGCTCTAACTTCTCGGGGGCCCGGGGCTTGGTTTTTGATGATCCAATAGCCGACCCTTGTTGTTGGAATCGTGGTTTACGCATCCATCCGGATAGAATTTCATTCCAATGAAGCTCAATTTTGCACGTGGATTGAGGCGTCGAGTTTTTAACTCACCGATGTAGGATCCTAGACTATGTTATCTTTAAAGGGTGCTACGTGTAATCATATGTGTTTTTACCGTCTTGAAATGCATGAAAGGTTAGTTTATGTTTTGAAATGCATGAGAAGTTAGTTTGTGTGTTGAAAAGGCGGGTTTTGGTTCTAAATCATTTTTGGTTGGATGAACGGGTTTGGTTGGACAAAAGGATTCATGTTTTAAGTGTTTCTTTTTGGTTCCCTTTGTGGATTTGGGCTCGTGTATGCCTGTGGGGTTCAAAAATATGCGAGTTGGAGGTTTGGTTTGAGTTTGGATGTGTTTTGGCTTCAAATTTCAGCAAAAAGGTCAGTTTTGTGTGCTAAACCGCTTAAGGAACCGCTCAAGCGGTCTAGAGGGCGGTCATGGGGAGTTCTCGGGTTGCCTAACCGCTGGACAGACCGCTCGAGCGGTCTAGCCCGTGGTTTGTTTTTGCTGGTTGAAAATACATTTTTAAAATTGATGTATCTCTTTCATCCGAACTCGAAATTAGGTCATTTTTTGTGTCCAAATTGAAGCCCTAGAAGTCCTCTTTCCAATGACACCTCTCTCACATTAAAATGCTTTTTGTAAAAAAAGTTATGGGCAAAATAGTGAGGGTATGTCAATCTTTTTTAACCGTTTTTCATCCGTTTTGGGCCAAATGTCATGTTTTATGTTGAAACTTTGTTTGTTTTGGGCAAAAAGCATGTTTTGCGCTTTTCTTGGTTATTAAATGATATAACTTGTGGAAGTTTATAGTTTTAAAAAGGATAGTTTGAAAAATGAGTTTTTACGAAAATTTGTGGGAAAAACGTGTTGATTGGAGGTTTGGAGCTAACCCTTGGAGTTGAGGCTCACTTTCTAAAACGTTTTGATGAAATTATGTTTTTACATATTTTGGTTTGATCTCCATGGCTCATGGATTAGATTACTTGTTTATACATGTGTTGTATAACTGTTGCTGGAATATTTTTTTAAAAATGTTTTGTTGATCTCCATGTTGATGGATGGATCTATATACATGTATAGTGTATTTTGAGAACTCGGTTTTTAGAAGATTATCAAGATGTACCGGAATAACGTGTATTTGGCACGAGTTGCCCTCAATGTAAGTCCGAAAACGTGCACAGCGTAGGTGCTCTGTACCTTCAGGTTAGTTCCCGTAAATTGAGTTGGTTAAGTGCTTTGTACCCTCGGGTTGTCGGGCCCTTAAATTAAGTGGTACGTTATGGTGCTCAATATAGAACTTTTTATTACCTAGCGAGTCTTGAATGGCTGGAGTCTAGGGTAATGGGCAGGAGTCTATAGTTGTTACCTCTGTCTCCTTGTGATAGAGTCAGTATATAGGATCATATTCTTCTTCTTTTTCTATGATGGTACATTCCATGAGGGAACAATGATTTTGGTTACTATTTTTCCTTAACTGTGGCGGCTTATTTGCATTATTTGCAATTAATGGTTTTAAGGATTGAAAACATGGGTTTTATGAAATAAAACTGTTTTGAGACTCGTGGTGGTCTAAGGGAAAACTATTTTGGGTTTGTGGTTGAATTCTCTCCCACTATATGATTGCATATCCTGCTTTACAGCTTTATAGTCTATTTCTATTGGACTTTGGCTCACGGTGTGAAATTTTTGCTGTAAAAACCATTTTCAGGTCAGGAGATTGATGATGAGGAGATGATCTAGTGGTGCCCGAGGTGGCAGAAGATTTTATTAATCTCCTTTTTATATGCCTACAAAAGGCCTGCTTTGTACGCCTCGGCGCGATAGATTATGCTTGTTGTATATGAATATCTACTATTTATGAAAGATACATGTTGGGTATTCTTTGATTTCAACAGGTGAATTTGTTGTATGAAAACCTATTTTTCATAAACAACTGGTGTTTGGTGGATTTTCACGTGACCTTGGATTTTGGGACGTGACAACTTAGTATCAGAGCACTGGATTCGAATACCTAAGAGCCATGGGAAGAGGGTTTATCATCTGGTGAGGTTGATTGAGTATGCTTGCTTGCATGTGTTTAGATATGTCTATAACATGCTGATAGCCTTTTTAGCATGATTTGTGTATATGTGGATATGGAGGTTGAATCTCAAGATTGATTAGTCTTGCCTTAAGGCGTTTGGACTAACATATTTGGATGCCAAGTTCGAAATGCGTGTGGAAAACGTGTTTTCTAGCAAGGAATTTGAATATGTCATCCAAATTGATGCGTCTATCTTGTTGGTTCTCCTCGGTATGTGAGACGTGTTTACATAACCTTAAGTGGCTACGTGTTAGCATGCTTATATGCGTTATGTGTTTATGTTACGTAGTAACATGTTGTAGGAAAGATTATCTTGTTATATTGCTTTCTGTAGAACTATGTCCACGCAGGGAGTGCGGGGACAGTGTCGTGGCCGAGGTTGTGCTTATGCTCAGATTCTGGAAGAAGAAAATGTTCATCCCCCACAGGAACAAGTGGGTGGTGCTGATGTTGTTCAGGAGATGCTTGCCATTATGAGAGCTATGGCTGAGGCTACCAGGGCTGGAATAAGGGTTCCGGAGCCAAGGGCTTTTGTGGCCATGAGGGAGTTCCGGCGGTTGGATTCTCCAACCTTTTCGGGGGAGCCAGACCCCAAGGTTGCTACTCAGTAGTTGGAAGTGACCACGACGATCTTTGACACGCTGGATATTGAGGAGGATGCCTTACGCATAAAGTTGGCGATGTTTCAACTGCGGGAAGATGCTAGAGAATGGTGGACGTTCGCTAAGACCACAGTGGATGACACGTGGGCCGCTTTCACAAGAGTCTTCTCGGAGAAGTACTTTCTGAGATCTTCAAGGGATACTTACAAAGAGGAGTTCCTCTCCCTTGTTCAAGGAAATCTTTCTGTGGTCCAGTATGAGGCCAAGTTCGCGAATCTGTTTCGGTTCACAGCAGAGATGGTATCTACAAAGGAGTTGTGTGCGAGGAGGTTTGAGAGGGGCCTTCGACCTGCCATCAAGGATAGGGTTGCAGCTCTGGGTTTAGAGGTGTACATTGCGCTGGTGGAAGCTGCCATCCGAGTAGAGAACTCATTGGTAGAGAGCCGCAGAGTTAGAGAGGGCAAGGGCCAGTAGAGTGATGGGGGTACACAGCTTCAGGGGCGCAGGAACAAGCGCCGGAGGTCCTCTAGACCTAGTTCTCATTTTGCCAAGTCATATCAGCCGTAGTTGTCCGCACCTACACCTTCAGTGGCTTCGGTAGGAAGGCCAGAGCAGAAGGGACTGATTTGTTATCGATGTGGACGGCCGGGGCATCGTTCAGTTGAGTGCCCGCAGAAGGGCCAGGTACAGAGTTCAGCACCTGTCCAGTCACAGGGGAGAGACCCACCAGTGTGTTTTGCGTGTGGACAGTCTGAGTACATCCACAGACACTGTCCCCGAGCAGGGAGCGTGTAGAGTGCTACGGGAGCGTCGGTTGCTCCCTCTACTCAAAGACGACAGGCTCCACAGTAACCTAGGGCTCAAATGTTTAGGTTTGCGAAAGGAGGTGCCTCAGCGTAGTCTGTGAGGCAACCATCGACTCAGGGTTATGGTGGGCAGGCCAGACCACCACAGGCCAGAGCTTATGTTCTTGCTGATCCTAGTGCTTCCAGGGCACCAGTTACATCCGATGCTGCAGCTACTCCAGCCATGATCAGAGGTACCCTTCTAGTCATTAGGTCATGGGCTAGTGTTCTCATCGACACGAGAGCATCACATTCTTTTATATCTTCTGCCTTTGCATCTGCATTGGGGTTGAAGGTAGACTTGTTGGGTAGTGTGTTGAGTGTGGAGACCCCAGTCAGTGGGAATGTGGTGTTGAGTAGAGTTTGCAAATCTTGTGAGTTAGGAGTCGCCGGTCGTTGTTTAGAGTTTGATTTTATCATTCTAGACATGACCACATTTGACGTCATCGTAGGGATGGACTAGCTGACTACCTACCATGCCTATATAGACTATGACCGACGGAGGGTGTCAATCTGTACGCCAGAGGGTGACTACTTCTACTTTGTGGGTGATCGGGATGAGGGCTTGGCGTCTGTGAAAGGTGCTACACGAGTTCGAGGGAACTTGGGTTTCCTCTTTTCTACTCTCAGGTTGGATGAGCTGGATGAGGTTCGAGGAGAGCTACCCCCTGTGGTATGTGATTACCCATATGTCTTTTTCGATGATCTATTTGAGTTATCACCGAGCCGAGATGTGGAGTTCTCTATTGATCTTATTCCAGGAGCGGCTCCCATTTCTATGCCATCGTATCGCTTTGCACTTGCTGAGTTGCGAGAACTCAAGGTGCAGTTGTAGGAGTTGCTAGACAAGGGATTTGTGTGGCCGAGTATGTCACCTTAGGGAGCTCCAGCTCTTTTTGCAAAGAAGAAGGATGTGTCTTTGAGATTGTGTATAGACTGCAAGAAGCTGAACTAAGTAACCGTGAAGAACAAGTATCCCTTGCCTAGGATTGACGACCTGTTTGATCAGCTGAAGGGACCGCACTGCTTTTCAAAGTTGACTTGAGGTCAGGGTATCACCAGCTGAGGATTAGGGATGAGGACATAGCGAAGACCGCCTTTCAGACTCGTTATGGTCACTACGAGTTTCTGGTCATGCTGTTCGGTTTGACGAATGCCCCTGCGACATTTGTGGGTTTGATGAACCATATCTTCCACCCTTATCTGGATAGTTTTGTGGTGGTATTCGTAGACGACATTCTAATCTATTCACCCAGGAGAGAGATACACAACGAACATTTGCATGTTGTCTTGTAGCTTCTGAGAGAACATCGCTTGTATGCGAAGTTCAAGAAGTGCGAGTTCTGGATGTCAGAGATGTGGTTCCTTGGACACGTGGTGTCAAAGGATGGAGTATCAGTGGACTTGTCGAAGACTGATGCCGTGATGGATTGGTAGCGACCGAAGAACGTCTTTGAGATTCGCAGTTTTCTGGGTGTGGCAGGTTATTATCGACTGCTCGTCAAGGACTTCTCTAGGTTGGCAGCACCTATGACGCGTCTAACGTGGAAGGGAGTTGTGTTTACGTGGAACGAGTCCTTTGAGTCAGCTTTCCAGGAGCTGAAGAGGCGATTGACCAGTGCGCCAGTGTTGATTATTCCAGAGCGAGGTCTGGGGTATACAGTGTATTGTGATGCATCACACGATGGTTTGGGCTGCGTATTGATGCAGGGAGGTAAGGTTGTAGCCTACAGCTCGCAACAGCTGAAGACACACGAGAGGAACTACCCGACACATGATCTGGAGTTGGCAGCCGTGGTCTTTGCTTTAAAGACTTGGCGTCACTATCTTTATGGTGAGCATTTCGAGGTCTTCTCTGATCACAAGAGCTTGAAATACTTGTTTTCATAGAAAGACTTGAATCTTCGCCAACGACGATGGAAGGAGTTGTTGGGAGACTACGACTTAGATTTGTAGTACCACCCAGGGAAGGCAAATGTCGTAGCCGATGCACTAAGTAGGAGATCTCATGGCTCGTTAGCATCTGTGGCTATACGAGAGTGGGACATGCTTGGGGACATTGGGGAGTTTGATCTGTGTCTCGGAGAGACAGGGAGAGGTGCGACCTTATATTCGGTAGCTTCACGGCCCACATTGGTTGCACGCGTGTTAGAGGCTCAACATACCGACCAGGAGGCTCAGATGATACGGGACCGCATTGATAGTGGGAAGGACACAGCAGGATGGGTGGTGAGTTCGGATCAGAGTTTGAGGTTGACAGGGCGACTGTTTATGCTAGAGTCGTGCCGAGCTGAGGTGCTACATGAGTTTCATCATTCATGTCTTGCAGTGCATCCTGGGGGCACGAAGATGTATCACGATTTGCGCCGTCAGTTCTGGTTGACCGGGATAAAGAGGGACGCTATCCAATTTGTTTCTCGATGGCTTACTTGTCAGCATGTAAAGGTGGAATACCAGAGACCGGCAGGATTATTACAGCCGTTGCCTATATCTGAGTGGAAGTGGGAGAATGTCACGATGGATTTTGTATCAGGACTTCCTCGTTCGCCGAAGGGACATGATGCGATTTGGGTTGTGGCTGATAAGCTGATGAAGTCAGCACATTTTCTTCCCATTTGAGTGAGGGATTCGGTGGATAAATTAGGTAGGTTGTATGTTCAGGAAATAGTCCGACTACACAGAGTACCTATGACTATTGTTTCCGATCGAGACCCGCACTTTACATCGCGCTTTTAGCAGTCTTCAAATGGCTTTGGGGACAAGCTTGACTATCAGCACAGCTTTTCACCCACAGACCGATGGTCAGTCTGAGAGGACTATCTAGATTTTGGAGGACTTGTTGAGAGCTTGTGTGCTTGACTTTCGGGGTTCTCGGGAGGATCACCTATCCTTGGTGGAGCTTACATACAACAACAGCTATCAGTTCAATATTGGGATGGCGCCGTGTGAGGCTTTGTTTGGTAGGCCGTGTAGATCACCGGTGTGTTGGACAGATGTGGGTGAGACCATTATTTTGGGACCTAACCTAGTGCGGGAGACGACCGAGAGGATTGAAGTGATTCATCAGCGTCTAGTGATAGCTCAAAGCCACCAGAAGAGTTATGCAGATCAGAGGAGAAGACCTTTGGAGTTTGCAGTGGGAGATCATGTGTTTCTAAAGGTCTCGCCACGTAGAGGGTTGATGAGATTTGGCCGTAGCAGGAAGCTATCACCGCGCTTCATTGGACCATTTGAGATCCTAGAAAGGATTGGCGTGGTAGCATACCGTCTGGCTTTGCCACCTCAGTTAACATCTGTGCACAATGTGTTTCACGTTTCCATGTTTCGGAGGTATGAGCTTGATCCTTCACATGTATTAGATTGGATTGAGTTACAGGTTGATGAGGATGTCACCTATGAGGAACGCCCAGTGAGGATTCTTGATACGAAAGAGTAGGTGTTGCGGGGGAGAATGATTGCATATGTCATCGTCCAGTGGCTTCATTATGGGGTTGAGGAAGCGACTTGGGAACTTGAATTTGGGGTTCATGCTAGATACCCATAATTGTTTACCTCATGACCTTGTAGTGAATTTCAGGGGCAAAATTCCTTAAGAGGGAGAGAGTTGTGAGACCCTATACCATTTTATTTTGATATATATGCATGTACGGTGTTTTTGTACACGTTTTGGCGTTTTTACCTTAGTATGCTTATATGTGTTTTGATGCATGTTTTGGTTTATCTGAGCATGCAGGGTTGGTCCCGGGGGCTGCGGGGAGTTATGATACGAATTGCAAAAATTCAAAAAAAAAAAGATATTTTGGATGCCTATAAATATCTGGAGTTAGATATTTTCAAAAGATATTTTCAAAATTTAACTCCTAAGTTTCCTCCTTTTTTTCTCTGTCTTCTTTCTAACTTCTCGGGGGCCCGGGGCTTGGTTTTTAATGATCCAACAGCCGACCCTTGTTGTTGGCATCGTGGTCTATGCATCCATCCAGACAGAATTTTATTCCAACGAAGCTCGATTTTACACGTGGATTGAGGCGTCAAGTTTTTAACTCATCGAGGTAGGATCCTAGCCTATGTTGTCTTTAAAGGGTGCTACGTGTAATCATATGTGTTTTTACCGTCTTGAAATGCATGAAAGGTTAGTTTATGTTTTGAAATGCATGAGAAGTTAGTTTGTGGGTTGAAAAGGCGGGTTTTGGTTCTAAATCATTTTTGGATGGATGAAACGGGTTTGGTTGGACAAAAGGATTTATGTTTTAAGTGTTTCTTTTTGGTTCCCTTTGTGGATTTGGGTTCGTGTATGCCTGTGGGGTTCAAAAATATGCGAGTTGGAGGTTTAGTTGAGTTTAGATGTGTTTTTGCTTCAAATTTTAGCAGAAAGGTCAGCTTCCGGCGCCAGACCGCTTGAGGGACCGCTCAAGAGGTCTAGAGGGCAGTCTTGGGGAGTTCTCGGGTTGCCTGACCGCTGGACAAATTGCTCGAGCGGTCTAGCCCGTGGTCTGTTTTTGCTGGTTGAAAATTTATTTTTAAAATTGATGTATCTCTTTCATCCGAACTCAGAATTGGGTCGTTTTTGTGTTTAAATTGAAGCCCCGGAAGTCCTCTTTCCAATAAAACCTCTCTCACATTAAAATTCGTTTCGTAGAAAACGTTATGGCCAAACTAGTGAGGGTATGTCAAACTTTTTAAACTATTTTTCATCCGTTTTGGACCAAATGTCATGTTTTATGTTAAAACCTTGTTTGTTTTGGGCAAAAAGCATGTTTTGCACTTTTCTTGGTTATTACACGATATGACTTGTGGATTTTTATAGTTTTAAAAAGGATGGTTTGAAAAAGGAGTTTTTAAAAAAACTTATGGGAAAAACGTGTTGATTGGAGGTTTGGAGCTAACCCTTGGGGTTGAGGCTCACTTTCTAAAACGTTTTGATGAAATTATATTTTTATATAATTTGGTTTGATCTCCATGGTTCATGGATTGGATCACTTGTTTATACATGTGTTGTATAACTGTTGCTGGAACATTTTTTCAAAAATATTTTGTTGATCTCCATGTTGATGGATGGATCTATATACATGTATGGTGTAATTTGAGAACTCAAATTTTAGAAGATTATCTAGATGTATCGGAATGACGTGTATTTGGCACGAGTTTCCCTCGGTGTAAGTTTGGAAATGTGCGCAGCGTAGGTGCTCTGTACCTTCGAGTTAGTCTCCATATATTGAGTTAGTTGGGTTCTTTGTACCCACGGGTTGTCGGGCCCGTAAATTAAGCAGAACGTTATGGTGCTCCGTATAGAACTTGTCATTACCTAGCGAGTCTTGAATGGCTTGGGTCTAGGGTAATGGGCAGGAGTCTATAGTTGTTAC
>JAUMHN010083052.1:0-25883 GCA_032360265.1 Heliamphora ciliata
TTGCTCCTATTTTAATACTTGAATCTTTCCATTATCACAGTCATAACAATATCATTCATCACCGTGTACTTTAATTTTACCTTCACATATCATTAATTCCACCATAAATGAATAAAATTTTATAGCTCCCACACCCAGATTCAATTATGTCTCCTCACTTAATCGAAAACATGAAATCACAAAATAAACAGGTACTGGGCCCTTACAACTTTCCCCCCTTTTGAGAATTTCGTCCCTGAAATTTGTCTCAAGTCACACCAATCTGTCCTTTAATCTTAATGTTTGTCCTCCTACTTCACTAGATGTTCGGTTTACATAACGTCTTTATTAGTCCGCGATCCTGATCATTATTAGTCCGCGATCCACTTGTTATACACCTTAACATGAAGCATCTTAACAGCAAATGTTAATATAGTCTTTTCGCACATTGGTTACATTTTACGTTATGTATCATCAAACAACTTTTTAAAATTTTGCACATCTTCCCTCTCGAAGCTATTAAGAAATTCATCGATATCATCATCTACAAGGTCACCCCTATAAATTTGTTCTAACATTTCAGGCAATTGGTCATCGTTCTCAGAGACTTCTCCTACCACTCCATCCTTATGTTCATCATTGTCATAGTTATTAGTATTTAGTGCATGAGGTTGATGCACGGGAATAGATTCCCCATGATAAAGCCAAGTTCTATAAGAAAGGGAAATTCCTCTTCGAATCAAATGAATGTTAACAACTTTGCTACTATGTTTTTCATCATTTAAGCAATCGACGCACGGACACTGTATCTTATCCTCTGGTCCAATATTTTTCATTACAAATTCAATAAATGCTTTCACCCCTTCTTTATATTGCATACTTCTTAATATATTTTTTATCGTCATCCAACTCTTGTCCATTGTTTATCACTCGAGTTACCCATTATTTATATACATATAAAAATAAAAGGTTAGATTTACTAAAGATTCTGCTAACGGGCCATTTTAAAATAGTGATATGTAATTTAATTGATTCTAGATTTTAAAGTTGTGCATATAAATGGAAAGTGAGAAAAAAAAATTAACATATGAGATGACATTATATCAGGAATCGGAGTCTTGAATCCTTCACTATGTGAATCAGGGTCTTAAGCATTTATATGTGCTTGATTTTGAATATATTTTAATGATGTGTATTGTTTTTAAATTTGGTCATTGTTAAATTTGTTGCATAAATTACTTATGTAAAAATTCAAGATTGAATATTAAAAACTATGTAATTATATTACATTATATTAAAAAAATAATAATGATTTAAAAAGAATAATTAAACAAATATTATAGTTATACCATTATGTACCTATCGATTTTCAAACAATCTTATTTTTACATAAATAATAAACTCAATGAGGAAAATGAATGTGTGCTCAAAAGTTTTAACTTTAGAAAAATCTAACACGCCTTCAAAGCACAATAATAATGGCTTGTCCACATTTATGTCACAATGTCACCTAAACCCCAAAGACCTTTAGAACAGCCTAATGATAGAGCTTGGTACAAATCCCAGTGTAATATCCCCGAAAAAAGCAATTAAGCAAAGGAAAACCCAAAAACTAGATGCCCTTTAAGAAATGGAACTACCGGGTAATTACATCATCAAGTCACAGAACTAGGTCACTGTGTAATATCTGTAGACGGGTAGTTCCAAAACTTCTTAAAGAAGACCCAAAACAAAATAATCCGATGTTGAGAACTCAAATCGGACAATAGATCTATGAAAATCTAGATCCGAAAAACAACCCATATTCACATTTTCATGCATATTATTTAATTTCATATTTAATATTATTAATAAGTAGTATAATATATTTTATTATTAACATCCAATTGTAATAAATTTTGTGACAGCTATGAGTATAAAAATTTTCTTAAACTTCTTCTATTCGATACTCTGATGATTTAACAAAAAGTAGCTATTCAAATGTCTATTAAATTATTGGTCAGCATAGTGATTCTTCTTTTTTTTTTTTTTGTGAATAACTAACTTTTCATATAATTTGAAGAGAATTAAGGTTATTTACTTGAGATAAGTTTTTTTTTTTTGTAATGTAATTGACATCAGCTAGTGACATGAAAGTTTTGATAAAACTCAAAAATTAATTTTCTTGAGCAACATGAAATTACCAAATGAGGGTTGGACCTTGCACCATTTTGTTCTGCTCATTATCTAGTCACAACTTTTTTGTTATCACTAATTTTGTTGTCACTAATAGTACACCTTTGGCGTCAAATTTAATTTACTGCCATACTTTTAGTGACAACATTTATGTTACAATTATAAACTTTTCACAAAAAAACAACTTAAACTCTTTTTTTTTTTGGACAATTTCTATTTTGATCACTAAATACCTATATTTAGTGGCACCTTTATATTCGTCACCATTTTTTGTCACTGTAGGTCCTTTTTCTCATAGTATAGTGTTCGCGCCAAAGACATTTCTAATATTTTCTACTACTAAAATACTTTAGTCGTCAAATAGGACATTCTGCGACTATCTTATTTGGTCGTCAAATGAGTGTTAAGATATTTACAATGTCCTTTGCGACTAGGTATTTGTAGTCGCCAGTGAGTACATTTTGCAACTAATTCTTGGTTGCCAAAAGTCTTTCCATCATTTTCACAAAAAATTAGCGTTGGCGCCAAACCTTGGGCGACCAAATTTAATTTTAGATGCTAATAAGTACATTTGGCAACCAAGTTGTTGGTTGCCAAAAGTCTTTTCATCTTTCCCACAAAAAATTAGCTTTGGCGCCAAACCTTGAGCGGCCAAATTTAATTTTAGATGCCAATGAGTACATTTGGCAACCAATTTGTGGTTGCCAAAAGTCTTTCTATCTTTCTCACTAAAAATTAGGGTTGGCACCAAACCTTGGGCAGCCAAATTTAATTTTAGCGGCCAAATGTGCGTGAAGTCGTGACAAAAATTTATTTAGTCACTAGAAGTCTTTAATTCAGCAACTAAATTCGATTTTAGTTGCTAAATTTGGTTGCTAAATGTGCACTTTCTTGTAGTGATGGGACTTTATGTTATTGCCGTCTTAGGGACTTATTGTCATTGCCGCGCCTCAGGGACTTGTTATTATTGCCGTAATGGGACTTTATGTTATTGCCACCTCAGAGACTTATTGTCATTGCCATGATGGGACTTTATAGGGTTGTTCACATTAAAAACAAGATTTCTCGCTTAGTATCAATCCAAAGTCTAAATTACCAAAACTGGAGTGCTAGTGACGGCCCCATGGTGCCCAACAGTATTCATAAATAACAGATCTTTCTTTTTGAATATCGGGAACACATTCGAGGTGCTCAGAGGGAATGTATATCCCAATAGTTACAAAAATGGCTACCAGGGATGCCCTAGACTAGGAGCCGAGAAAATAATGATTTCAATATAAACCAACCCACCACGATAGATACGGAACGAACTCCAATAACACAAGATGCAAATGTAAGAATGCTTATGATATGCAATATGCTTCTCGTGTACAATTAATAATAGCATAACATCATGGCATAGCAAAAGTTACAACTCACTAAAGCATAAAATACAATTATATGAAGCGTAATCTACAATTCACGTGATATCGTTCCAACCTATCGGTATGGTTTCTAATCATCAAATTGTTAATTTCATACACCAATCACTCACATAAATTATTTAAAGTCCATATATTCAAGTTTCATAAAGTAACATGTCACTCACACACTTAGCCAAATTTAAGCAAATATTTAATTGTCAAATTTAAAGTTACAACAGTATTTTTAGGCACCTAGGCATAGATTTAATTTCTGATTTTTGAACACCAATTAGATTAAAATATTTCTAATAATTTCATGTTTAACACTAAGGTCAGATCCTAGGACGAAAAGGTCATTTATTTTAATTAAGTGAAAGCCATTTAGCACTTTATAGAGAAAAGTACAAAATTTGGGCCTCTGTTGACTTCGGTTTTGGGGCATCAATTCAAGGGGTATGGGTCTGATTTTTGGGAATATTTTAGTTCAAGGGGTTCCCTACAAGTTCCATATTTTGTTATAGGACTAGTTGTTTGGAACAAGTTGGTGATTTTGGCCAATTTATAAGGTGGGTTCAGTCAGCATAAAAAGGGTCTCCTGAACCGATTTTTAACAGAGAATACTCAAAACCTTTGGGGTACCATTTAAGTGTATTTTGGGTTGATTTTTTCTCAATATTTAGGTTAATATGTTAGATACATTTTTCATGAAAATCACCTTCGGAGTTGACTATTAAAAACATTTGGTTTTGGTCTCACAAAAATGTGTGACAAAGAGCACTGTCAATCACTGAAACACAACAGTGACTTTGGGAAGGTTTTTGACGTATCAAGTCTTCATATTTCTGGTTCATTTTGGGTGGACAGTAGTATAAACATGTCCTCTACAAGTTGTAGGTTTTGACCCAAGATCGGTTCTTACTCTAACTTAGGGTTTTTAGGTCTGCAACTCAGAGTTGTCGAAATCTGACACTCTTTGGTAAAAAGGGTATATCTAGAGTTTTACCAAACAAAATCACTCCAAACCAATTTGCATGAATGAGAACTTAAAAAGATAGATCTGGACATAAAAATCTTATTTAGATCATGTTTCTACAATTAGTTATGATATTTTAAAGTTCGTGGCAGAAAGTTAATTTGCCCAGAAAATCAGGTTATCTAAGGTTTCGGTAACCTAGCTCATGTTATGTTTAATTTTAATGTATTTTCTTTGCATGCATGTCATATATTCATACAAACCAAAGTCCCAAAGCCCATTCAAGTCATAAAACCAAAAAATACTCACATGAAAGAACATGCAACACTTGATCTTACATGAATAATCCATAATCTACTCCTACGACGCCTTTTTGAGTGAATCATTGTTTCTTATTCTTAGGCTTGATTATATAGATGGATTGAGGGCTATTTTCTGAGAGAATCACAGAAGGTTTTAGGAGAACTACTTACCTTATTTGAAGATCTAAAAGTGGTGGATGGCTAGGACTTGGCTTTAGGAGCATCCCCTAGCCTCCTAAGATCCTTCTTCCTTTTTCTCCTTCTTTCTTCTTCTTCTTCTTCTTCTTCTTCTTCTCTAGAACACTTTGAATATTTTTTGATCTTTCCTCTCTCTCTAACCAAATACATAAGGAATAAATGAAGGGCACTTGTCTAGGTTTATATAGAAAAAAATTAGTAGTGGACTCTAATGATGGTTTTTAAACTTATTTTTAAATTTCTTGATTTATAATTGGTTGCATGGGAGGTGAAGAGATTTTTAGAAATTTGCAATCTTGAAATTTGCAGAAAAATCAGTGGGAATTCGGCTGGGGTGTGTTTGTGTGGTTCAAAGTGCTTTATTTTGCTTTAATTGCTTATTTAATGGTATTTTGGCACTACATTGTCCAAGAAAGAGTTTTTAAAATTGATTTGATGTATCTTTTTGATCTTCTAACTTACTAAAATAAATTATTTTAGTGTTATTATTATTATCATAATTTATAAAAATGTTGACAATAATTAATTGTTTAAATATAGACAATTAAGTTACTTTAAGTTATTTTGACTAAATGTAACTTTTTGGACTTATTTATTGTATAGAGATTTTAAATAATAATTTGTTTGCTTTTGTTAACTTATATTATTATATTATTATGCATATGACTTATATAAAAATTTTGGGTCATAATAATGTTTAATTTATACAATTTTTTCTCATTTTTTAGTTTAAACATTGTAAAAAGTCACTTTTTGGGTCCAAACTCCAATGTGGCCAGCCACTAAGGGCATTTTTGTCATTTGTTTGATGTTATTTTGTCTTTTGTTACTGAATTGTATTTAAATATCTTATTTAGGGTTCCATGTGTCAAATTTTATATTTTTATGACTTTTTGCTGTACTAGGGATAAATGGTTATTTTACCCTAATTATGAGAATTTTTTATATGTAATCTAATATTTAATGTTATTTACTTAATTTAGGATGTTAGGAGTCTTCTCTAAATATTAAGGTTTTGCCTTTGAGCATTTGATCTCTTTAGGGTTTTCAAATCGAATTAGGGTTTTCAGGTCGAGTTAGGTTTTTCGATCGTTTAGTGACCTAAGATCTTATTGGCTTGCTGTCACTAATACTAGGGTCTGGGCTGAATCGCGACACGGGTCGTTATAAATCGGGTTATTACAACTAGGGTCTGCACAGGGGTGTTACACCTCTAACAGTCATGAAACCTTAAGAGCTTATATAAGGAGTTACTCCTTAGCATTTAATATATCTGGAGACTTATATTCACTGTTGTATTCCTTGATTCAAAGTTAAAATCCTTCATGTTTTTATTTATTGTTCATAACTTCAGCTCTTGTATCTCATCTCTTTACTTCTCATTTATTGCCTATCATTTATGTAAAGAGAATGAGTGATACTCATTGAAATCTCTCATTTATTGTAACCAAAGTGAGTCACCCTTTGTTCTTTGAGTGAGTTGATAAATCTCATAAAAAAAGAACTCAAGAGATTAGAAGAAAAACAGGGGCGTATTTTTCGTAGGATCGTCTTGAACTTGTAAAATGTTTTGAATGCACCCGTAAGCATTTTGAATTAGTGATATTTTCAAGGAGAGTCTTGAGAAGAGGACGTAGGTTTAAAAGAAGCTGAACCATTATAAATCTTGGTGTCCAGTTCATTTTTCTTTCTCTAACCTTTTTAATATTTGCAATGATTTATTCTTTATTCATTCTTGCTATATTTGATTACAATATCAAAAGGTTTTTGAAAACGTTTTAAAATTATTATTATCTTTTTAAGACTCAATTCACCCCCTTATTTTGCCTAGTACTAACAATTGGTATCAGAGCATGTACTCTTGTTTTTGACTTAACAGTCTAAGAGTTTATATGACAACCATTAGCATCGGACCTATCCAATCTGAAGTTCAGTCCACCAATAGACCTTCCTTGTTAAATGGAACAAACTATAATTATTGGAAGGCTAGAATGAGGATATACATTCAAGTCGTAGACTATGACCTTTGGAGGGTTATCATTAATGGACCCAAAAGTCCCACCAGGACTGTTGAAGGAACAATCGTTCCTAAACTAGAATGAATGGACACGAAAATGACATTAGAGAGATTCAGAAGAATGCTAAAGCCCTGAATCTCCTATATTGCTCACTTAACCCAACGAGTTCAATAGGATTTCTATATGTGACACTGCCAAGGGAATATGACATAGACTTGAAGTTACCTATACGGGAACCAATCAAGTCAAGAAGTCCAAAATAAGCATACTTGTTCATAACTATGAATTATTTAAGATGAAGTATGATGAATCCATTTTTGATATGTTTACTCGCTTTACTAATATTATTAATGTACTAAAATCTCTTGACAAGATTTATTCCAATGCAGAAATAGTAAGAAAAATTCTTAGGTACATGCCTAAGAACTGGGAAACTAAAGTCACAGCTATCCAAGAAGCTAAAGACCTCAACACACTCAGCTTGGAGGAACTTCTTGAATCTCTAATGACTCATGAGATGAATATTCAGATGACCGATGAGGATGACAACAAGAAAAGAAGGGCATTGACTTCAAGTCTTCAACTCATGACGAAGAATCTGATGAAGACTCCTCAAGTGATGAGAACGAAGATATGGCCCTCATCACAAAGAAATTCAAATGGTTTCTTAGAAAAAAGAAACAAGGACGAAGAAGGTTCTTTAAGAAGGAAGGACTCAAAGGAGAGCCTACCAAATTCAAGGGCGATTCAAGCAAATTCAAAATCGATCACAAGAAAGAGGAAATCATTTGCTATGAATGCAAAAATCCCAGACATGTTAAGGTTGAATGTCCTCAACTTAAGAAATAGTTCAAAAAGAGCTTAAAAAAGGCTATGATAGCCGCATGGGGTGAAAGCAATTATAGCAGCTCCGAAGATGAAAGGAAAGAAAATGAGGTTGCAAATCTAATGCCTCATAGCTAAGGAAGACAACGAGGTAACCCATGACCCTTTCTCTCTAGATGAATTACAAAATACATTTGAAGATTTGCATGATGAATTGAGAAAAATGGGTACTAAGAACTCTATCCTAAAAAAGTTGGTTCTTTCCTCCTCGAGTGAAATTGAAACCTTAAAAAATGACAAACTTGCTTTATCAAAACAAATCTCTGTTTTGAAAGATGAAAACAAGATTCTAAATAAAAAGGTTGAAGACCTTACTAAAACTATTTACAAGCTCACTCTTAGAAAGAAAGACTTAGACAAAATTCTCGGTATGCAAAAAAGTGTTTTCGACAAAGCCGAGATTGGGTATAAACTAATGAAGAAACAAAAGTTCTTAAGTAATATTTTTGTCAAAAAAGCATCCTCTAATCATATAAATACTACTTGTTTTCATTACTATGAATATGGACACACTGTCACACATTATCCACGAATAAAATGTTCTAATATTTTTGTTAAGAAGGTTTGGGTTCCTAAGGGAACGCATCCTCAAGGAACTAACTCTGAAGGACCTAAAAAGATTTGGGTATCAAAAATCAAAACTTGATTCTCCTTGCAGGTATGTCTCAAGTCCTCATCAAGGAGGGGATGTGGTACCTTGATAACACTTGCTCAAGACACATGACAGGCGACCAATCGATGTTTACATCTCTCAAACCAAAAGATAGTGGATTTTTTACGTTCAGAGACAATAGCAAAGGGAAAATCTAGGAATTGGTTGTATTGGTAAAATTTCTTCCCCTTCTATTGAAAATGTTTTGGTTGTTGATGGTTTGAAACATAACCTTCTTAGCATAAGCCAACTTTGTGACAAAGGCCACAAGGTTGTCTATGATCATGCTAACCGTAATATAGAAGATTCAACCAATAACAAAATTATTTTTGAAGATCATAGGCATAAAAATGTTTATACATTCAATCTAAATAACCTTTTTAAAAACGATATCAAGTGCTTGGCCACCTTAAGTGATAATAGTTGGTTGTGGCATAGAAGAGTTGGATATGCACACATGAACTTAATTTTTAAATTTTTGAAAATGGAATTGGTAATTGGGTTACCCCAAATCAAATTTGAAAAAGGTAAAGTGTGTGATACATGTCAACAAAGCAAACAAATTAAAACTTCTTTTCATTTCAAAAATGAGATTTCAACTTCTAGGCTCTTACAACTATTGCATATGGACTTATTTGGTCCAACAAGGACTCTAAGCCTTGGAGGCAATAATTATGCATTTGTTATTGTTGATGACTTCTCAAGAAACACTTGGGTGCTTTTCCTAGCTCATAAGGATGAAGCCTTTGCCTTATTTGCAAAACTGTCTCGAAGAGTTCAAAACAAAAAAGGTTTTCAAATCACAAGAATCCGAAGTGATCATGGTAGAGAATTTGAAAACAAAGATTTTGAAAACTTTTGTGATGAAATTGATATTAACCATAACTTCTCTACTCTTAGAACCCCTCAACAAAATGGAGTTGTTGAGAGAATGAATAGGACCTTGGAAGAAATGAGTAGAACCATACTCTGTGAAAATAATCTACCATGATACTTTTGGGCCAACGCTATCAACACAACTTATTTTATCGTGAATAGAATCATGACTCGAGCTTCTCTCAATAAAATCCCATATGAGCTATAGAATGGAAGAAAACCTAATCCAATCAACACGTCCAGCACCAAACGATGCACCAACCATCACGCACTCAACCATGCACTAACACCCCGCATGAAATGACAAAAACACCCTCTTCGTGACTTCAATTGATAGGACCCCATAATCCAATCAACTAAAAATCACTAGAGGAGAGCAGTCGATCGAGCCCCATAACCCAATCGACCCAGAGGCCACCACACGACCAAAAGAAACCCCTAAGGCCCCAACACAACCAACACGGGATCCCACACGCCTAACACGGCCCCACTCACGTCCAACGCAAGCTCACGATGTCCCAAGAAATAATAAACTTGATAAAAAGGGGCAACAAGGATTAAAAACAACCTTTCCCAAACATTCGGCCAAAAACGGGTGAAAAACAGTTTGGAAATCTTGACATACCTCCACTCTTTTGGCCATAACTTTTTCTCCGAAAAGAAAGTTAAGGTGAAAGAGGTGCCATTGGAAAGAGGACTTCTGGTGCTTCAATTTGAGTATAAGAACGACCCAATTCCGAGTCCGGACGAGGGAGATAACATCAAAAGAAAATGGCCTTGCGCAGCCAGTCCGCTCAAGCAGTCGTCGGGCGCTCGAGTGAGCTACCACCTGAGAACAACCCAGAAAATTCTTGTTTTCTGTTCTAAGGCCCAAAACCTACTCTCTTCATCATTATACTTCAAATCTCCACTTCCACATCCAAATCGAAGCCTTAAAGCTCCCTCATGACACCCTCGGGCATACCCAAGCCAAAGACCACCACAAAACCTCGAAACAAACACTCAAAACTCGATTTCATCCAACCAAAATCAACAAAAAACCCCCTTTCAAACCAAAACCCGATTTATCAAAACATAAATCAGTTTTTTATGCATTTTTAACCGGTAAAAACACACACAATTACACGTAGCAACCTTATAAGAGATGAGAGGTTAGGATCCTACCTCGGTGAGTTAAAAACTTGACGACTCGATCTACCTGCAAAACTGAACTTCACCAGAATAAAATTCTGCCTGGATGAACGCGTAGCCCACCGTGCCAAAAATAAGAATCCGCTGTTGGATCATTGAAAATCGAGCCACGGGCCCCCCGAAAACTAGAGAGAAGGTAGAGAGAAACTTGTAGAGAGAGAAGAAGATATTTTGGAATAAATATCTAAAGGAAGATATTTATAGGCTCGTCTGAAAATATCTTTTTTTTTTTAAATCCACGCCACAATGGCCAACGGCCTCGGGAACCTACCCCGCATGCATATCTAACCCCGATCATGCATCTAAAAGCATATAAACATGCAGAAACGGAAACGACAAACACGCTTTGAAAAATGCCAAAAAAAAAAACGGGTCAAGGTCTCACAACTTTACCCCTTAAAGGAATTTCGTCCCCGAAATTCAACTCAAGGTCAAAGAAATAAACCGTCGATCACAATCGACACAGGCATACGTGATGGTCAGCCAAACCATCCGTAGGATATAGTCAAACAAGGTTAGGCATCCTAAACAATGGTCAACTATCTCAAAGACTCGAGATTTACAACTCACCCCAACCACACACCCTCATCAACTGCTAGCTCAACACAGCACACCACCCACGGAAACCATCACCAACTCCCAAACCCACGGCCATAGCCTCGACCGTGGCCTCGCCCTCTCTACACAAGCATCGCGTCTATATGAAAGGAAAGACAGAACATAAGACACATCATATAGCATGAACATAAACGCTAACCACGTAAGCATGCTAACACATAGCCTCATAGATTCATGCAAAATAAACTCCATATACCAAGGGGAACCGACAAGAATGGCGCGTCAATCTGGATAACCTACTCAGACTCCCTGCTAGAAATCACGTCAGCTAAACGCGTTTCTAACTTGGCTCCCAAGTTTGTTAATCCAAACGCCCAAAGGCAGGACTAATCAATCCCACAGTTCAACCCCCATGCTCACATATACACATCATTCACGTATCTCACATGCTGACACTATTAAGTTATCAAAATATCTAAACACATGTAGTCAAGCACACGCAATCAACCTCACACGGAAAATCATCCTCTTCCCACAGCTCGTAGGTATTCCAACCCAGAGATGCTGATACAATTCTGTCACGCCCCAAACTCTAGGTCACGTGAAACACCCATAAACAACTAAATATGATTCTCAACCCGAGAATACACTCTCAATATAAACCATACACGCATTGTATATAAACGCCAAGCGGCTTGTATTACACGGCTCCAACGCCGAGAAACATGTATAAGCACACATGATACAGATAGAAACAAAAAGAAAGACCATAACTCTCCACCACTCCAGCACCTCCAGATCAACCTGCATGATCGGTACCTAAAGAAAAGTAAATCCCACAACGTGAGCCAAAGTTCAGCAGAAACTAGACAGGCATGCAGTATAAGCTAAACATGCTAGGAAAACGAGGTGCAGATTTAGACTCTCTTTCAGGCCACGAAAACATTTTCACATGCAAACGGGAAAGCAAGGATACAAACCATCTTTTGACTCACTCACAGGAGCCTTGAAAACAGTTGAAAATGAATTTTTAGATCGCAATTCACACGAGTCTTAAAAACAATTTAAAATTAGTTTTATCCATCCCATAATACAGTACATGCAATCCGTGATACATATAACTGGCCCTCACAAGCCGCAATAACAGTTCTACAGAAACACGGTGGTACACACCAATCACCAGGATTTTCTCAGACTATCACCGAAGGACCATGGCCCCAACTATTACACCGTTAACCGGAGTTAACCTATACAACACATGCAACTCACGCGACACACGTATCCCGTGCACACACACAACGCAAGCACGCCACCCACACGATGCAACACATGCATCCCATACAACGCCTCGCATGCAACACAAGCTTCTTCAGGACCTCTTTTCCGTCCTTTAGAATCAGACACACACGTCTTTAGGCCCACGTTTTCGTCCTTCAGACTCACGCACATCTGCATCGTCAGGACCACATTTTCGTCCGTCAGATACTCACACACAGTGCATCATTAAGACCACATTTTCGTCCATTTGATTCTCGCACACAAGTGCATCGTTAGGACCACATTTCCGTCCTTCCGATACCCACGCACGGTGCATCATTAGGACCACATTTCCGTCCTACTGATTCTCGCACACAAGTGCATCGTTAACCAGAGTTAACATAAATCTTGGACTACATTTTCGTCCATCATTAGCCAGGGCTAACATTCATCTGGCCACATTTCCGCCCACAGACCACTTTTTCGTCCGACCACATAAGCACACACACACACACACGTGTTACTAAAACCAGAGTTTTAGGTACGGCAAGACCTCATATCCGTCCTGCAACTTGCATAATTAAAATTAGAATTTTAAATGTACATAACCGCGTAAAACGCTACGTTTCACATAACGGCACCACTTGCCACACATCCAAACGTCCACTCACCGGACAGCCTGTCCTCTCATTGGGACAACCAGCGATGCAGAAATCCAAAACCTAACCCAGGGGCTAACACCACTCGAGCACTCAAGCGCTCAACCACTGCTCGAGCGGTCCTCTACCGACATAGCACACTGCCACAACCCCACTCGAGCGCACAACCACCGCTCGAGCAGTCGCTCTCCGACCCAACTCTCGGCCACCAGCCCGCTCGAGCGCACAACCACCGCTCGAGCGGTCACCGCGGGGAGGAAACCCAAACCAAGAAACAAAATCAAACCCCCACACGCAACGATGCACTAACCACCGCAAACACTACCGTGTACCCAAAACTCGCATCAAGCAATGCACGTCATACACTCAACATAGACCCACGACGCCCACACGGCGACACAAACCCACGACGCCCACACGCGTCCAACACAAACAACAAACCAACAGAACATGACCTAACCAAAGGCCAACGCAAACCTTCCACAAAATGGTTCTCACCAAGAACCCATCTCAAGAAAGAACACCGGACCCAACACGTCCCGCACCAAACGATGCACCAACCATCACGCACTCAACCGTGCACCAACACCCCGCATGAAATGACCAACACCCTCGCCGTGACTTCAATTGATAGGACCCCATAATCTAATCAACTAAAAATCAATAGAGTAGAGTAGTTAATCGAGCCCCATAACCCAATCGACCAAGAGGCCACCACACGATAGAAGAAACCCCCAAGACCCGAACACAACAAACACGGGCTCCCACACGCCCAACACGGCCCCACTCATTTCCAACGCAATCTCACGATGTCCCAAGAAACAAGAAACTTGATAAAAAGGGACAACAAGGATGAAAAACAACCTTTCCCAAATATTCGGCCAAAAATGGGTGAAAAACTGTTTGAAAATCTTGACATACCTCCACTCTTTTGGCCATAACTTTTTCTCCAAAAAGAAAGTTAAGGTGAAAGAGGTGCCATTAGAAAGAGGACTTCTGGTGCTTCAATTTGAGTACAAGAACGACCCAATTTCAAGTCCGAACGAGGGAGATAATATTAAAAGAAAACGACCCTGCGTAGCCAGTCCCCGTTCGAGTGAACGTCGGGTGCTCGAGCGAGCTACAACCTGAAAACAACCCACAAAATTCCTATTTTCTGTTCTAAGGCCTAAAATCCACTCTCTTCATCATTATACTTCAAATCTCGACTTCCACATCCAAATTGAAGCCTTAAAGCTCCCTCTCGACACCCTCGGACATACCCAAGCCCAAGACCACCACAAAACCTCGAAACAAACACTCAAAACCCGATTTCATCCAACCGAAATCAACAAAAAAAACCCCTTTCAAACCAAAACCCGATTTATCAGAACATAAATTAGTTTTTTATGCATTTTTAACCGGTAAAAACACACACAATTACACGTAGCACCCTTATAAGACATGAGAGATTAGAATCCTACCTCGGTGAGTTAAAAACTCAACGACTCGATCTACATGCAAAACTAAACATCGCCAGAATAAAATTCTGCCCGGTTGAACGCGTTGCCAACCATGCCAAAAGCAAGGATCCGTTGTTGGATCATTGAAAACCGATCCCTGGGCCCCTCGAAAACTCGAGAGAAGGCAGAGAGAGAAGAGAGAGAGAGGATAAGATATTTTGGAATAAATACCTAAAAGAAGATATTTATAGGCTCGTCTGAAAATATTTTCTTTTTTTTTTTTGAAACCCAATCCACAATGGCCAACGGCCCCGGGAACCTACCCCGCATGCATATCTAATCCCGATCATGCACCTAAAAGCATATAAACATCCAGAAATGGAAACGACAAACACGCGTCGAGAAATGCCGAAAAAAAAACGGGTCAGGGTCTCACAACTTTGCCCCCCTTAAAGGAATTTCATCCCCAAAATTCAACTCAAATTCAAAGAAACAAACCGTCGATCACAATCGACACAGGCATACGAGATGGTGAGCCAAACCATTCCTAGGATATAGTCAAACAAGGTCAGGCATCCTAAACAATGGCCAACTATCTCAAAGACTCGGGATTTACAACTCACCTCAACCACATATCCTCATCAACTGCTGGCTCAACATAGCACACCACCCACGGAAACCATCACCAACTCCCAAACCCACAGCCACAACCTCAACCGTGGCCTCGTCCTCTCTACACAAACATCGCGTCTATATGAAAGGAAAGACAAAACATAAGACACATCACATAGCATGAACATAAACGCTAACCACGTAAGCATGCTAACACATAGCCACATAGATTCATGCTAAACAAACTCCACATACCGAGGAGAACCGACAAGAATGACGCGTCAATCTGGATAACCTACTCAGACTCCCTGCTAGAAATCATGTCAGCTAAACGCGTTTCTAACTTGGCTCCCAAGTTTGTTAATCCAAACGCCCAAAGGCAGGACTAATCAATCCCACAGTTCAACCCCCATGCTCACATATACACATCATTCACGTATCTCACATGCTGACACGATTAGGTTACCAAAACATCTAAACACATGTAGTCAAGCACACACAATCAACCTCACACGGGAACGCACCCTCTTCCCACAGCTCATAGGTATTCGAACTCAAAACTCTGATACTATTCTGTCACGCCCCAAACTCTGGGTCACGTGAAACACCCATAAACAACTAAATATGATTCCTAACCCGAGAATACACTCTCAATATAAACCATACACGCATTGTATATAAATGCCAAACGACTTGCATTACCTGGCTCCAACGCCGAGAAACATGTATAAGCACACATGATACAGATAGAAACAAAAAGAAAGACTATAACTCTTCTACCTCTCCAGCACCTCCAGATCAACCTGCATGATCGGTACCTAAAGAAAAGCAAATCCCACACCGTGAGCCAAATTCAGCAAAAACTAGACAGGCATGCAGTATAAACTAAACATGCTAGGAAAACAAAGTGCAGATTTAGACTCTCTTTCAAGCCATGAAAACATTTTCACATGAAAACGGAAAAGCGAGGATACAAACCTTCTTTTGACTCACTCACAGGAGCCCCGAAAACAGTAGAAAATGAATTTTTAGATCACGATTCACACGAGTCTTAAAAATAATTTAAAATTGATTTTATCGGTCCCATAATGTAGTACATGCAATCTATGATACATATAACCGGCCCTCACAAGCTGCAATAACAGTTCTACAGAAACACGGTGGTACACACCCATCACCGGGATTTTCTCGGACTATCACCGAAGGACCATGGCCCCAACTATTACACCGTTAACCGGAGTTAACCTATACAACACATGCAATTCACGCGACACACGTATCCCGTGCACACACACAACGCAAGCACGCCACCCACACGACGCAACACATGCATCCCATACAACGCCTCACATGCAACACACACAACACAAGCTTCTTCAGGGCCTCTTTTCCGTCCTTCAGAATCTGACACACATGACTTTAGGACCACGTTTTCGTCCTTCAGACTCACGTACATCAGCATTGTCAGGACCACATTTTCGTCCGTCAGATACTCACACATAGTGCATCATTAGGACCACATTTCCGTCCCTCTGATTCTCGCACACAAGTGCATCGTTAGGACCACATTTTCGTCCTTTTGATACCCAGGCACGGTGCATCATTAGGACCACATTTTCGTCCTTCTGATTCTCGCACACAAGTGCTTCGTTAACCAGAGTTAACATAAATCTTGGACCACATTTCCGTCCATCGTTAGCCAGGGCTAACATTCATCGGGCCACATTTCCGCCCACGGACCACTTTTTCATCCTACCACATAAGCGCACACACACACACACACACACACGTGTTACTAAAACTAGAGTTTTAGGTACGCAAGACCTCATATCCGTCCTGCAACATGCATAATTAAAATTAGAATTTTAAATGCACATAACCACGTAAAACACTACGTTTCACATAACGGCACCACATGCCACACAACCAAATGTCAACTCACCGGACAACCTGTCCTCTCACCAAGACAGCCAGCGATACATAAAACCAAAACCTAACCCAGAGGCTAACACCACTCGAGCGCTCGAGCACTCAACCATTGCTCGAGCGGTCCCCTACCGACATAGCACACTGCCACAATCCCGCTCGACCGATCACCCACCGACCCAACTCTCGGCCACCAACTCGCTCGAGCGCACAACCACCACTTGAGCGGTCACCACGGGGAGGAAACCCAAACCAAGAAACAAAATCAAATCCCCGCACCCAACGATGCACTAACCACCGCAAACACAACCATGTACCCAAAACTCGCATCTAACCATGCACGTCATACACCCAAGACAGACCCACGACACCCACACGCGCCCAACACAAACAACAAACCTACAGAACACGACCTAACCAAAGGCCAATGCAAACCTTCCACAAAATAGTTCTCACCAAGACCCCATCTCAAGAAAGAACACCGGACCCAACACGTCCTGCACCAAACGATGCACCAACCATCGTGCACTCAACCGTGCACCAACACCCTGCATGAAATGACCAACACCCTCTTCGTGACTTTAATTGACAGGACCCCATAATCTAATCAACTAAAAATCACTAGAGGAGAGCAGTCGATCGAGCCCCATAACCCAATCGACCAAGAGGCCACCACACAACTAAAAGAAACCCCCAAGGCCCCAACACAACCAACACGGGCTCCCACACGCCCAGCACGGCCCCACTCACGTCCAACGCAAGCTCACGATGTCCCAAGAAACAAGAAACTTGATAAAAAGGGGCAACAAGGATGAAAAACAACCTTTACCAAGCATTCGGCAAAAAATGGGTGAAAAAAAGTTTGAAAATCTTGACATACCTCCACTCTTTTGGCCATAACTTTTTCTACAAAAATAATTTTAAGGTGAGAGTGGTGCCATTGGAAAAAGGACTTCTGGGGCTTCAATTTGAGTATAAGAACGACCCAATTTTGAGTGATGGCAAGAGAGATAACATCATAATAAAACGGCCCTGCGCAGCCAGTCCGTTCGAGCGGACGTCGGGCTCTCGAGCTAGCTACCACCCGAGAACAACCCAGAAAATTCATGTTTTCTGTTCTAAGGTCCAAAACCCACTCTCTTCATCATTATACTTCAAATCTCTACTTCCACATCCAAATCGAAGCCTTAAAGCTCTCTCTCGACACCCTCGGACATACCCAAGCTCAAGACCACCACAAAACCTCAAAACAAACACTCAAAACCCGATTTCATCCAACCAAAATCAACACAAAACCCCCTTTCAAACCAAAACCCGGTTGATCAAAACATGAATCAATTTTTCATGCATTTTTAACCGGTAAAAACACACACAATTACACTTAGCAACCTTATAAGACATGAGTGTCTAGGATCCTACCTCAATGAGTTAAAAACTCGTCGACTCGATCTACGTGTAAAATTGAATTTCATCGGAATGAAATTCTACCCGGATGAACGCGTAGCCCACTGTGCCAAAAGTAAGGATCCGCTGTTGGATCATTGAAAATCGAGCCCGGGCCCCCAGAAAACTAGAGAGAAAGTAGAGAGAAACTTGTAGAGAGAGAGGAGAGAGAGAGGAGAAGATATTTTGGAATAAATATCTAAAGTAAGATATTTCTAGGCTCGTCAGAAAATATCTTTTTTTTTTAAACCCGCGCTACAATGGCCAACGGCCCCGAGAATCTACCTTGCATGCATATTAACCCCGATCATGCATCTAAAAGCATATAAACTTACAGAAACGGAAACGACAAACACACGTCGAAAAACGCTGAAAAAGTAAACGGGTCAGGGTCTCACATATTAAACAAATTTCTATTAAAAAATTGGATTCAACTCCCATGGATGATCCCCCAAACCATTTTTAAACTCTCTATAGAAAACTGTTTCTGCTCGGTGTTTGAGGACTGTTTGACGCATTTTATAAAATGACTTATTTCTCTAACTTTTTTCAAATAACTATCCTGAGAACTATTCATGAGACTTGTAGGGTACATGTTAAACTAAAACATATCCAAAATTGGGCTCACTTAGACTTGAACGGATACCCCAAAATTGAGACCAACTGAGGCCTTTTTCTGTGATTTTTCTGTAAAATGCTGAACTCTTTTCATTTATATGAATTAATCCACCTAGTTGCCTCAAAATTTGGCCTTAGTGTTAAACACAAAAGTGGTAGATAATATTTTTATCTAGGTTGTTACCAAAAACCAGAACCAACTCTAAGTCTAAATAACCGAAATTGCTGCTATAGTCTGCAAATAGGTGATTAAAAGTTAACTTGTAAATTGCTAATTGTATCATTAGGCATGTTTTGGTTGCGTGACTTGTTTTATATGCTTTACTTGATTTAAGTGAGATGGATAATGAATTAAGGTAAATGTATGATGAAACATGACCAAGCCATGAAATTAGAATCATGTTTTGAGAGTTGTACCTCATACTCCAACTTGTGGTACTTTCTGCCATGTTGGTTTGTACCTTGCCATGCCTAGTATATATCATGCTGTAAGTAGTTGTACCTTGAGATACATGTTGTACCACCATGGGTATTGTCATTGTCACACTCATAACATGTTGGAGTTCATCTTGTTCATACCGCTATGGGTTTTGGTATATTGGAGTTATCCTTCTTTGGCTCTAAGTCTAGGGCATCCCTGGTTGCCAGTTTGTAACTTGTTTTGGGATTTTTTCCCAGTATACACCCTGGGTGCATCCTCGGTGTAGGAAATTATTTACGATGAGAGTTGTTGGTCACCATGGGTTCGTCGCTAGCAAGTTGTCTTTCGTGACTTAGACTTTGGGTTAATACCATGCGAGCATCCTGGATCTTAAGGTGGGTTGATATGGATATATATGTTTGTGATTGATTGATCGTTCGTTTTTGGTTTGCCGGAGGATGATGGCGTGCCCCCATGTCATTGTCATTGAGTAAAATAGCTGTGGCATAAAATCCGATGACATATTTACTATTTGCAACGAGGCCTAAGGATAGGTTGGTGATCAAACTACCCTTTAAGTCTACTATTGTAATTCCTAGAGTGGAATTCTTGTTAAAATTCTAGATGAATGTCGGGTTGATCAATTGCACTACATTGCATTATCATGCTCACATACTTAGCTATTCTTGCAATTAACTGCTTATTATGCTGTATATTTCAAATATGCCCGCCTCCTTGACTTTTATGTGTTTTTAAGTGTTGAATGAAATGCTTTGTGGCAAATTTATGTTCAGAGATCTGGTTAGGGAGTTTAGAGTGTTTCCTTCTATGTTTCGGCTCATGGCATTATGCCGCAGGTGAAAAAGAGGATTTAAAACGAGAATGCCAAAACAAGGTTAAAACCTTGGTAAACGTACTACCGATGGTTTATTTAATTTGAAAGAGTAGCCAAGAGACTACGTTTACAGTTCTACAAGCTAAGCCTTTAAAACAAAATACACTTTTCGGGTAAAGAAAATCTTTTATTTATTTATTTATTTTTTTAAAGGAGCTTAGGCCATTCCAAAATCTCCCTTGAAGCACAAGGGTTTGAATGAAGTATAAACCATTGGAAAATCCCGTTTGTAAACCATTGCACCAACTAATGAAAAACGTAGTAAGAAACTACGGAAAACAACAACCAACCCATGGTTCCTTCAAAAGCATAAAACATGCATGCATTGGCCCACGGCCATAAGAAAAGCATATGCATTACAACATGTTATAACCCAACATAAAATATATACAGAAAGGTATAAACTACCTAACAAGACCATACAACAGGGTCTCATCAACAGCCACCTTCGGGCACCTCAAGATCACCCTACAGGACCACGTTCACCTGAAAAAGATTTTATAACAAAATCCCACACCGTGAGCCGAAGCCTAATAGAAAAAGACCATAAAACTGTAAAGCATGTTATGCAATCATAAGCATACAGACTCAACCACAGGAGTCAAAAAGGTTTTCTTCTCAAAAATTACAAGTTTTCCATCAGGCCAACAAAAGCCTCACAAACGCTACTCCATAAAACTCCACGTTTCTATCCTTAAAATCATACATTTCAACAATACTGATACCAGGTCACAGTTAAGGGAAAAACCGTAATCAAACTTGATTTTTCACTCGAATCACACAACCGAGAACAAAACATTATTTTCCCACTCGAAACGCACAACCAAGGAAAATAAAACGATAAGCTGTAATAAAATGGTATGCTCCACTTGGGCCACACCGCCGAGGAGAAAGAGATAAAATGAAATTCTATGTACCGACTCTGCCACACACAGAGACAAAGGTAACAACTATAGACTTTTGCCCATTACCCTAGTCCTAAACCACCGAAGGCCTGCAAGGTAATGACAAGTTCTATACGGAGTCACGACAACGATGCCATTCATGGAGGCAACCGACGCCATTCACGGAGGCAACCGACTCTTTACGAATTTCCACGACCGATGGATGAAGCATCCAATTACTTTTTACGGATTACCACAACCGATGGAAGAGCATTCAAACAACGTTTACAGGGATTAACCCGAGGGACCGCAGCGAACCCACTCTATGCACGTTTTTGGACTTCTACCAAGAAACAATAGAAGCCAAACTCATCATACCCACTGTCACGGTACATCTATGAAAAACATTTAAAAACCAATCGTAGCTCAACTACAAAAACCCAAAAATAGTTTATACAACACATGTATAAAAGAAATCTAATCCATCAACACGGAGATCTATAAGCATGTAAAAACATGTTTCCAACAAAACGTTTTAAAAGCTGAAACTCAACCCCGAGGGTTAGCTCCAAACCTCCAAAAGCACGTTTTTCCACAGTTTTCACAAAACACCCATTTTCAAACCTCCTTTTGAAAACCATGGATATTCACACGTCCAAATCATGAAAAAAATCGAGAAAGGCGTAAAATCCACTTTTTACTCAAAAACCAAGGTTTAAACATAAAAACCACATTTAATATATTTTTTATCCGGTAAAAACACATATAATTGCATATAACACCATTTAACAGCAGTAGGGTCTAGAATCCTACCTCATTCAGCCAAAAGTTCGACGTTTCAAAAATTGAACCTCAACGAAATGAAATTTTGTCTGAATGAACGCGAAGCACCTGGCACCAACATCAAGGATCCGCTGTCTGTTTGCTGAAAATTGAACCCCAGGCCCATCAAAATCTGGAGAGTAGGCAGAGAAAATCGAAACTTAGCTTAGAAGCAACCTCCTTCAAAATATCTCCAGGCCTGATATTTATAGAAAAACACCCAAAAACCCAGGTCATTCGACTGAACCTTCCTGGTCAGTCGATTGAAAACCTTCTGGAAAACCAGAAACTTTCCACCGATACAGTTTAGTCGACTGGACCCTCCAGGTCAGTCGACTGAACTACCAAAAAGCTCACTCAGTCGACTGAACTCACCCCCTCAGTCGACTGAATCCTCACTGAAATTTTTCTCAAACTGTTTTCGATGACAAAACATGTTTTATAGCCCCGAACCAAACTAAACATGTCTCTAAAGCATCACCAGGTCAAAAGGGTAATTCTAATACCTTAAACACTTGAATCATTCCAAAAAGAAATGGGTCGGGGTCTTACAACTCTCCCCCCCCCCCCTAAAAGAATTTCGTCCCCAAAATTTAACACTAAAACTCAAGCCAAAACCAGCACATCAATAATCAACAAACTCTGATACAAACTCAGCAACATAGCACAACAACAAGGAAATACCCCATCAGCTGAAATCCCAAAACCACCGTCACAAAATTGAAACTAAGAATACCCATCTTTAAAGAATCAATCTCCTTACAGACTGCGTGCACAGCAAGTCTTACTGACCCTACTATCATCCATGAAATGTCCATAAAATATTTGATCAAGATCAAACTCACGTTGCCAAATCTCGAAACCTAACTCTTGTCGAACACAAACCACTCCAACAGCAAAAACATCACATGGGACCAGTCCATCATCGAACCTGGTCCCCAAACACTCTCTACTCCAGAACATAAAGACTATCACCGTTGTTCTCACTGTCACAAACTGGCTCAATCACGCCTCCCAATGCATACCTAGGACTATCTCCACGAGTCCAAACATACGACGTCGAACCCTGACATCGATCACACGAAGTCACATACTGCACGCACGAACTCTACTCGAGTCCTGACGATCACCAGATGACCACCAACTTTGATACCTCATTGCTACCTTGCTGATGCTAACAACACTATCATGAAGCTAACATAACACCCATCCATGAGCAACAACACAAACATCCAACTCCAGAGAGAAACTCACTTAACTCACTTAGAATACCAAGAATGCATTTCATCTAAAACTCCATCCTTTATTCAATTGTCCATCACAAAACACAATTCTTTCAATGGAGAAACACTATGTGGCACACTACTGTCCTAGACAAGGTTCCACATAACTAAAAATCAATCTGGCATCACAGCCACAAAGTCACCTGATCCAACACCTCACGCAGACAGAACGTCTCATAGGTATCCAATAACTTACATGAATGCAATCATAACTTTTGTGCAATAGCACGTCACTACCCATCTTAACGTCTTACCATTAGACCACTAAGACCTGGGACTACATATCGAACTTGATCGAATATGATCATCCTCATCCGACAAAGCAGACATGATGACTATCATCCGACATTAACCCCATCTCATAACACATACCTCACTTCCTTGAGTCCATAGTAGCAAAACACTCAAACCCAAGAGTTATCAGTCAAGCAACCAACCAAGACTTATCTCTTACACTTAGTAATTTTCTCACCTCCTGAACTCACCACGACCCTTCTGGTCCTAACCAGCAATCGCGTCGGTCTGAACAGGCCACGCCAGACATGGCTTCTTAAACATCGAATCCCTTCTGACTCGTACCTTACCATACTCTCGAGATCACCTTCCATACAAACAATAATTATGCCAAAGCACAACTCTTACGACAGTCGATAACCATTTCTCACCTCTAAGAACTCTGAACAACTCAAAACTCCAAACAGGACCCGAATTCGGACTCACAAAAGTCTATCAGAAACTCACCATGTGAATATCACAGCCATACAGTCCCAACAAATTCCCGCTCTACCAAGAGCTAGATGTACAACTATATCGACACGATCCAAAACAAGCTGCACACAACGGTTAACGATTCTCAACTGATCATTGTAGGAAAAACACTATATCTCAACACCAATTCCCTTGTCAACAAGAACAAGAATTCCTTGTCCACCAACCTGACCTCACAGGGAACACAATTCTAAATGATTCAACCATCATACAACAGAAGCCACACTCTGACCTGGTACCACAACCTACCATGTTTACCACACTTACACGTACTCTCTTACGATCTTCTATCGCGGGATAATACAAACCCCATCATACGATTCCTTGCGGTCCTCAACTGTGAGAGCAATCGAATCCCAAGTCATACACACAGACACTCCACATCATAGAAGACACACAGCCAAGCGTAACAGCTAAACGTGCATACTCATCAACCATCCGTAGAAACCACGGAGAATCGACCTCCAAAGAGATCTCCCTAATCTCATAACACAACCAAGTCTGAAACAATTAGGAACACAGCATCTCCATCAAATCGAGATGAAACAACTCGCGTCAAAGACAGCCTACAAAGAAACTATCTCTCTCTGCCCAGAGAAAAGACAAGGATCAACAAGGAACTATGACCTAACTTTATTGTACTTCCAGTACACACTTGTAAACCTTACCTCGAAGCCACATCGACCACAGTCAAGTAGCTGCCATTAACCATGATTACGGTACTCAAACCATCCGCTACACCCAACTCTTAACTCTTCAGCGTCATTCGCACACATATGAATATCATCAATGCGCACACCTTGTACGATACTTCCCGTGGGATTACAATCCCATCACTAAGCGTACACGGAGATACACATCAACGTTCCATTGCACCAAAACCTCACTCCACCAGGTTGCACTTACTCACCTAACTCCTGCTAGGCAAATCACAACCACTTCAAGGTCTCGACCCCACTATCCAGCACAACTCACATAGAAAGCGCACGACACCATATAAAGGAAATCCAATCCTGAGACCCTTCACCCAGAGTTACCAAGAACACCCTTAACCATGCAGGCACCTTCTGCACTTTCTATAACACCCCAGTCCGGATCCTAGTAGTAACCACCCAGATTATAACAACTCGTGCTAAAAATTCAACCCAAACCTTAGCTTTAGCGACAATTAGTTAACAAGATCATAGGTGTAATAACCCGGCTCAAACCCTAGTATTAGCAACAGATAAATGGTAAGAACCTAAGTCACTACATGAACAAAGAACAAACCCTAAGTAACTCGAAACTATAATTTGACTCGAAAATCCTAAAAGAGACCAAATACTCAGAGGCAAGGCCCTAGCACCTAGAAAAGTCACAAAATAGCTTAATTTAACTAAATAACATAAAATATTAAATTAAAAATAAAAAATTTCCATAACTAAGGTAAAATGACCATTTTACCTCTAATATAGCAAAAAATCCTAAAAATCTAAAATTTGACACATGGACATCCAAAATCAGATATTTATATATAATTAAATATAAAATAACAACAAAAATGACCAAAATTCCCTTGCATGGCCGGCCACCTAGGAATTTGTGCCCAAAAAGCTACTTTTTGCCTTTTTAAGCTTAAAAATGAGAAAAAAATGTATAAATTA
>JAUMHN010083163.1:0-25883 GCA_032360265.1 Heliamphora ciliata
TTGGCGATGAACTCACTTGTGGACAAAGATTTGTTATTAGCGACACATTTTAATGTGTCGGCAAAGTAATAAAATTTTAAATATCATAATTACTTTTAACGACAACTATTATCGATGGCAAAAGTGTCGAAGCAACCTTGATATGAATGACTTTTGCCAACGAATCATATATTTGCCGACACAAAATTAGCTTATTGGCAATGCAAAATTATGTTGGCAAATCCATCTTTTTGCCAACGTGTAGATTATACGTTGGTGAAACCTTTTAGTGGCACCTTCTTACCAACGACGTGGTGACGCACTAATTTGTGTCGGCAAACACTTTTACCGACGCAAATTGACTTTTACCAATGATTTTTGTTGCGTTGCCAAAACTATTTTTTGTTGTAGTGGATCAAAGAAAGGGGTCTTTGGAGACCATAGTTCCAAAAGCCAGGTCCTACTAGTTTTTAACCATCTTTTGATCTCTCAAACAAGTAAGTAAAATTTCTAAACCTTATATTTAATATTCCTCAAAATATCCCTCAACACATCTCTTTAAACACTCTAAGAATTGAGAACCGAAAATAAACCAAAAAGGCATTGTAGTTGGAAATTTGGGACTATTGTGATTATGGATGATGTGAGATGTTGTTGTATGTTGTTATATTTTAGTTTGATGACCTATAAGTGCGCTGGAGCCTTGATATTAATGTCTAAAACACAAGCATGCAAAGAAATGGGACAAAAACTTGACATATCATGAGTAGAAGACTTGGACCCTAAGAGACTTGATTTTTAAGAACATAAATGTTTCTGCCCTGACATTTTGGAACACCAAAACTCAATGTAGAAACTTGATCAAAGCATGTTCTTTATGTCCAGATTTAGATTTTTGTGTTAGCTTTCATCCAAAGTTGTTTTCAACTCATTTGAGTAAGTAAAACTCGAGATATTTTAATTTTACCAAAATGTGTCTTTTTTCGACCAGTCAACACTACCGATCTGAAAACCCTAATTTACCATGTTATCTACAAACGTTGTAGATAACATGTATATCTATCTACCCACCGAAATGGAGCACAGAAGATTGAGTTTTGATAGGTCAAAACTCCTCTAAACTTCTCTGTTGAGTTTCAGCCCTCAAAGAACACCTCTGTCACATCTTTTTATGTAGCCCAAAACCCCGATGTTTAGTGACCTATTCCAAAAGTGGTCTACATGAACTTTGTATCTAATATATTGAACTACGTTCTTTATAAAAATCAGACCTAAAAGCCTCAGGATGATTCCCCAAAACTGTTTCAAACTCTCTGTACAAAATCAGCTCTGCTGAGTTTTGCGGCTGACATAACCTATTTCATAAAATGGCCAACAAGTCTAACTTGTTCCAAACAACTACTCTTAGCTCTAAACATGAAGCTTGTATGGAACATGTTGAACTAGAACATACTAAAAAATGGGCTCATTTGAACTTGACTTGATACCCCAAAACCGAGACCAACAAGGCATATTTTTTATAAAGTTTTGAGAAAAGTGCTAAACCGTTTTTGTTTCCGTCAAGTCTTTCGCCTAGTTTTCGTCAAGTCTTTCACCTAGTTTCCTTAGGTTTTGGCCTTGGTGTAAAACATAAAAGTTGTAGATAATATTTTAATATAAATCTTCACCAAAAATCATAATCCAATTCCAAGTCTAAGTACCTCAAGATGCTTCGGTACTTTAAAATTTAATGATTGGAAGAGAGTAATAAATGGTTAAGTAAAATCATTAAATAAGTGAAGAATTGAGCAAGCGCGTAGTACCCCTTAAACCTAAAAAGAAAGTAACCATGGTTCCAAAAATCAAGAAAACATTCCACGATCAAAATCGTTTTAGTTTCACATGCTAAAGGGGGAGGATTTCGTGTTAACGGTCAAGTAGTGTTTTGCATGTTAGGCACGGAGGTTGTAGAACTCGGGGTTCCTGCTTAGCTTGCCGAGGGAGACTCAGTTTATACGCATATAATACAAGGTGAGAGTGCTTAGCCATTATCTTGAAGTTGAATTTATGTAAATGATGCATGAAAATGCTTTAAAGCACATGTTTTAAACTATGCACATGTTTTGAACTATGACCAGTTCGACGATCGCATGAACCTGTTATTTTTAAAAGCCATGATGTTTTTAATTTAAGCGTGCTATCCATGATATTTTGAGCTAGCATGATGTTATTATAAAAGTGTGGTTAATGTTGTGTAGTTGTTCCAAAGTGCTAAGTTAAAAGGGTTTCCAGTACTTTTATATCCTGTTCTAAGGGAGGTTACCCAACTATAGGATTTTCATTTGTCCCTCTAGAGGAGGTTTCCCGTTAAGCCTAAGTTTTTGCTTTAAAAGCTTTTGTGCTGAGTCTTAGGTTTTAGCACATACCACTCGTGCTTGGTAGAGAGTGGCCCTCATTCCATCACGTTGCTATCTGTGCATTGCGAATTGAGGTTACAGTTCCGTCAAAACTCCCGGTCGTGAGGTTGACTACTACTTGGACACTGTTGAGGTTTGAGTCTAGATTTGAGAAAGTAGTTATTTGTTTTAAATTGTGGTGGTTGAGCCAAGAACATATTTCTATTTATAGTACTGAGAAGATTCTATATAATTTGTGATGTTTTTATGATCTAGCAAATGCAGCAGTTTCTATGTTTTTGTGAAAAATGTGTTGAACTATTTTTAGAAAGAGTTTTCAGTTATCCTTAACTAATTAACTGTCTTTTCTGTTCATGATAATACTAAGTGCGTTCTCCTGTAATCTCTGTGGTTGTAGATACCAGAAACAACTAGAAGTTGGTCCACCACAGGCATCGTCAAGTAGTTTTGAATCTTGTGTTGGGAATCGTTTTAGTTCAGTTTTTCTATTGTTTAGTTTTTAGTTTTGGAGGAGCTTCATGTATAAGACCCTAAAAGTTTTTGATGTTTTAGAAGTAATACATTCTCTTGGGATGGAAAAATGTGTTTTGAGTGTTTAGAAGTTTTTGTTTGGTCTCTTAATTTTATTATCTCTTGTCTACGGCAAGATCACATCCCTTTGTATAGATTTGGTGCCTTGCGCGAGCGCAGTGTTATATTTGGTATCAGAGCCCTAGGTTATAAGTTCTGTAGACTTGTCAGAGTGTGGGCTATGGTGGACTATAGGTTAAGTGCGTCATCTCGCTGTTTGTTGAGAAGAGTGGTTTAGGCTTGGGGTTGTCATACCTTTGCCTTCGAGCATCTGACTGACTGGCTTTGAGGTCTATTTAGGAAACACTTTCTACAGATGCAGGGTCCTAATTGGAAGTCTAAGGAAGTTATCAGATTTGAGAGATAACCCAGGAGGGGTCTTGTGTTGCTGTCGATTTGCGAAGTTTAAGTGGGTTATCAGATTAAGAGGGACGACCCTTGTGTCGTTAAAACTTTTCGTAGAGGACGACCCTTGTGTCGTTAAAACTTTTCGTAGATAGTTTGTTCTTACCCTTATGCCTATAAGTTGGACTCCTATGTCGAGCCCTAAGTCATAGCTTTTCGACGATAGGAAGGAGCATGGAGAAACTCAGATAGAGCGTCATTTTACCTGAACCAGTATAATAAGGCACAAAAAGTAGAACCCCCGCAAGTGGGACTGGTAGAACCTGACCCAACCGCTAAGATGTTGGAGACAATCGTAAGATTGGCCGAACAGAACATGAGTTGGATCACAATGCAAGCTGAGAGGAATAGTAACTCTATAATCGAACAATTTAAGGATTTGGGTGCAAAGGAGTTCACAGGAACCCTTAACCCTACAGAAGCAAAAAACTGGTTAAAAGATGCCATGCGTATTCTGGATAGGTTGGGGGTAGATGCAGATAATAGGATTGACCGTTTAGCTTTTATGTTTAGGAGAGAAGCATAACACTGGTGGGAAGCCATGGAACGATTACTGAAGATGTTGGTGCCAGGAGTTGAACCTCCCGTACCCTAGAGAATCACTTGAGATCATTTTGAGAAAGCGTTCGATGAGCAGTACAAGCCCATAAACTGCAAGCATGAGAAGGAGAAAGAATCCATCGACTTGGAACAAGGAAGGATGATTGTGGAAAAATTCAAGATGAAGTTTATAGAGTTGTCACGATATGCCACCCAGCTTATACCTGATGAGGGGACAAGGTGTAGAAGGTTTAATAAATGATTAAGTTTTCGGATTAGAACAAGGATGACAGTTCTGGAGACGAATAACTACGCAAGACGGGTGAACATAACGCAAGATGAATTACAATGCGGGCCAGAAGGACCAGTAACTCTATAGTTAAACAATTCAAGGATTTGGGTACCAAGTAGTTTGTGGGAACAATTAGTCCCGCTGACGATGAAAAAAAATGGTTGAGGGGTGGAGTGCGCTTTTTAGACAGACCGAGTTGTTCATGTAGTAGGTTCTTAAGTATCATTTTATATTCGTTTAACATCTAGACTGTGTAACTCGTATGGAGTTGGTATTCAATTTTTGTCGTGGTATCGGTGTGAGTCGCAAGGAAGTTACTCTTGAAGACCTGTTGCGATGTAACTCGTTAGGGCAAGCTTGTTTAGATTGGTGCGTAAATGTTGCTTGTATAAAGAAGGAATTTTCTCATGGGAATGTGTGGACTCTAAGTACGAGAAGTTAAGGGGTGATATAATTCTATTGTTTTCGGTGGAGTTGCGTAGTAACTTAGTGTGAGTACGTGGAAGGAATACGTATTTAGATGAGAATAGTGAAAGCATAACTGAGACCGTACGAATCAATGGGTATGATTTTTTATAATTGGCCTTGAGTAAATCAAATGCCTTGGTGAAATGCGGGTAAGATGAAATAGTTAAAATGCGAAAGTGGTTCTTGGTTTGGTTGTATGGCAGAGAATGTGTGAAGGGATTGAGTGATGATGGTAAGAGATTTTAGAATCAGGGGTTAGAACTATTCGGTTAAAGAATTGTTAGGTGAGTGGTACGTATGTGAAGGAAAGATGTGAATGTATATTGTGTTATGACGAGGCTTATGATTGGATTCGTATGGGTAAGTATATACCTGTGGAGCGCTTAGTCTATGTGGTATATTTAGCCCTAGTGACGCATTAGGTTCAAGTGGTGGTATTAGTCATGATGGTTGTAAGGCTTGAGTTGAAGGAACAATTATAGGAGTTATTAGAAAAAGGATTCATCCGACCTCGTGTCTCACCATGGGGAGCACCTGTACTGTTCGTGAAAATAAAGGATGGAACACTAAGGATGTGTATCGACTATCAACAATTGAATAAGGCGATCGTTAAGAACAAGCATCCCTTGCCTACGGTAGACGACCTGTTCGACCAGCTGCAAGGAGTCAGAGTGTTCTCAAAGATTGACTTGAGGTTAAGATACCATCAATTGGAAATACGGGAGTCAGATGTACCCAAGACTACCTTTAGGACTCGTTACGGGTATTATAAATTTGTGGTGATGCCTTTTAGGTTAACAAATGCACATGTCGTTTTTATGAACTTGATGGATCGGGTGTTTAGAAGCTTTCTAGATCAATTCGTAATTGTGTTCATAAACGACATTCAGGTATACTTTCAGAGTGAGGACGAATATAGGGAACACTTGAAGATTTCTTTACAAATCCTAAAGAAGCACTAGTTTATGTAAAATTCGAAAAGTGTGAGTTTTAGTTGGATCGAGTGGTGTAGCTGTATATGTTATATCTGGATTGGGAATACAAATGGACCCAATGAATGTGGAAGCGGCAGTCAATTGGAAAAGGCCAACTAGCGTGACAGAGATACAAAACTTTTTGGGGTTAGCTGGTTATTACCGGCATTTTTTTCGGGACTTTTCCTTGATTGCGAAACCCTTGACTCGGTTGACTCAGAAAAATATTAAGTTTAAATGGTCTGACTGATGCGAACGAAGTTTTCAAGTGTTGAAATCTAAACTGGTGTCAGCACTTGTGCTTACCCTTCCGTCAGGCAATGAGGGCTTTGTTATTTATAGTGACGCATCACACCAAGGTTTGGGTTGCGTTTTGATGCAACACGGGAAGGTTATCGCTTATGTGTCTAGATAATTAAAACCTTATGAGAAGAATTACCCTACCCACGATCTAGAGTTAGCCGCAATCGTCTTCGCACTCATGATATGGAGACATTACTTGTATGGCGTCCCTTGTGAGATCTTTACAGATCATCAGAGTTTGAAGTATATTTTCACCCAGAAAGAGCTGAACTTGAGGCAAAGGAGATGGATGGAGTTAATTAAGGGTTATGACTATACGATTTACTATCATCCGAGGAAGGAAAACGTCGTGGCAGATGCCCTAAGCCAGAAATCATTGGGAAAAATAGCGCATCTACGAGCGGTACGAGCTGATGATTTTTCTGAAATGCGAACACTTAGAACCCTTCTTGCCATAGGATGGAATGGATGCCTATTAGCAACTCTGGGCGTAAGACCAACCTTATTAGATCAATTTTGAGCAGCTCAATTGGCGGATAATCAAGTGGACAAGATAAGGGCAAAAACAGCAGCTAAAGGGAAGACAGAATTTGAAGTTCGAAATGACGTGTTGTGGTTCGCTCACAGATAGTATGTGCCCAATAATGGGGAGTTGAGGAGGCAAATTTTAAACGAAGCACATAACTCAATATACACCATGCACCCAGAAAGTACGAAGTTGTATAGAGACTTAAAGAAAAGATATTGGTGGAGTGAGATGAAGAAGGACGTAGAGAATTTTGTGACAAGATATTTAGTAAGCCAGCAAGTTAAGAATGAACACCAGAAACCGACAGGATTACTACAACCGTTACTTGTACCCGAGTGGAAGTGAGAATATATTACCATGGATCTCGTAACTAGACTCCCCCAAACAGCCAACGGGAATGATGCTATTTAGGTAATTGTGGATAGGTTGACGAAGTTGGCTCACTACCTAGCAATAAAGATGACATTTTCTATGGATCGATTTGCACGACTTTATATTGATGAGATCGTTAGGCTACACGGAGTACCAGTTTATATGGTATCGGACAAGGACCCATGTTTTACTTCTAGGTTTTGGCCAAGCTTATAAGAAGCAATGGAGACTACTCTAAAATTTAGCGCGGCTTTCCATCCACAGACTAACGGTCAATCAGAGAGAACAATTCAGACCTTAGAAGATATGCTTAGAGCATCTTTCTAGACTTTGTTGGAAGTTAGGAAGAACTTTTTTCATTGATCTAGTTCGCATATAACAATAGTTTTCAGTCAACTATAGGGATGGCCCCTTACAAAGTGTTGTACAACAAGAAATGTCGAAGCCTAATTTGTTAGGAAGAAATCGAAGAGAGAAAGTTGCTTGGACCCGAGATAGTTCAAATTACCACTGACAAGATTAAGTTGATCCGAGAGAGATTGAAGCAATCGTATGACAGGTAGAAGAGTTGTGCAAATGATCTGAGATGCTACTTGAAATTTGTAGTGGGGGACCGTGTGTTCTTAAAGATACCCCCATTGAAGGGTATAATTAATCTAAAAGAGATTTACCCTGTGAGGGTGTGTGTATGTCCTACAAAGGTATTGTGCAAAACCCGGTAAGGGTGAGGGTTGGTCTTCAAAGGCATTGGGTTGTTGTTCCCTTTAAGGGTAAGTGTTAGTCTATAATGGCATTTTGAATTGTTGAATAGAGTCGTGTGTTAGAAACTATTAGTTTGAATTGTGGCTTTGGCTTTAAAGCCTTATCATGAGAAATATCCACGTCTCTTTGAGTAAGGTATGTAAATTTCAAGGACTAAATTTCAAAAAAGATGGTAGATTGTAACAACCCGAACTCAGGAATATGAATAGAAAAGAAAGAACATCTCAAAAGAAACGAAATCTCGAACCTAAGTTCAGTAAGAAGAACCGGCCTGACCGTTTAATCTTTTCGAGCCTGAGACCCGAGATAGAGAGAAAACTATACAAGCATATATTAAAACCCTAATATTAAGGTTAAGAACTCAAGATTATAAGACCAAGTTGTTTAAGACAAGAGTTAAGCTCGAAAAGTCTAAAAAATCCAAATTTTGATGCATGGATACCCTAAATCAAGGATTCAAGTACAATTAAGTAGCAAAGGACAAAATAACATAAAAAATAACAAAAATATCCCTTAGTGGCCGACCACCTTGGGAAGAGTGCCAAAAAGTAGATTTTTGCTTTCTTTTTAGCTAAAATTAACGAGAAAGGTATTAAATTAAGTATTATAATGATTCAATACTTATTGAGCAAGTAATATATTTAATAATATGGTGTTATAGGTTAACAAAAGTAAACAAATCATTATTGAAGTTCATACACAACAAAATAAGTCAAAAAGTCATATATTACCAAAATATATTAATATGACTTAAAAGACTACATCTATTTAATCAATTGCTATCGAAACTATGATACTACATGGAAATACTATATTTATCATAAAAATACTAAAAACATTGGTCTCAGTAGGAAAAAGATACCAAAAAGATACATCAAATTAACTTTTTATAAATTTTCTTACACAATAAGGACACGAAAATCAAGAAAAACCCCTTAATTGATGGAAGATCAGATTTTTGTCCCCCCAAACTGACCCTAACTGAATTTTCCTTCCCCAAATCTGATTTTTGTTCCCTCAAAGCTTGAACTAAATTAAATGAACCCATGTGAAGAAAAGAAAAAGTACAAAAAAATTAATTATTTTGTTCCCTAACTCTCTCTTATATAAACTAAGCCAAACACCTTCTTCACCCTTGATATTTTGGTAGAGAGAGAGGGAGAAAAACCAAATTATGAGTGTTCTTGAGTGTCCATAGAAGTTTTAGAGAAGAAGAAGAAGAAGAAGAAGGGATCCAAGAAAGGGGTCTTTGGAGACCATGGTTCCAAAAGCCAAGTCCTATTAGTTTTCTACCATCTTTTGATCTATCAAACAAGTAAGTAAAAACTCTAAACCTTATGTCTAATATTCCTCAAAATATCTCTCAACACATCTCTTTAAACACTATAAGAATTGAGAACCGAAAATAAATGTAAAAGGCGTCGTAGTTGGAAATTTGGGACTGTTGTGATTATGGATGATGTGAGATGTTGTTGTGTGTTGTTATCTTTGGGTTCAATGACCTATAAGTGTGCTGGAGCCTTGATATTAATATCTAAAACACAAGCATGTAAAGAAATGGGACGAAAACTTGACATATCATAGGTAGAAGACTTGGACCCTAAGAGACTTGATTTTTTAGATCATAGATGTTTCTACCTTGACCTTTGGAACACCATAACTCAATATAAAAATTTTATCTAAGAATTTTATTTATGTCCAAATTTAGATTTTTGTGTTATCTTTCATACAAAGTTAGTTTCAACTCATTTGAGTAAGTAGAACTCGAGATATTGCAATTTTACCAAAGTGTGTTGTTGTTTGACCAGTCAACACTACCGATCTGAAAACCCTAATTTACAATGAGATCCAAACTTTGGTCAAAATATAAACATTGTAGATAACTTGTATATCTATCTACCCACCTAAAATGAGCACAAAATATTGAGTTTTGATAGCTCAAAACTCCTCTAAAATTCTCTATTGAGTTTCAGCCCTCAAAGGACACCTCTGTCACATTTTTGTGTAGCCCAAAACCCCTATTTTTAGTGACCTATTCCAAAAGTGGTCCACATGAACTTTGTATCTAACATATTGAACTACTTTCTGTAAAACAAAATCAGATATTAAAACTTCGGGATGATACACCAAAATGGTTTCAAACTCTCTGTCTAAAACTGACTCTAATGAGTTTTAGCTGCTGACAGAACCTATTTTATAAAATAGCCGAAACGTCTAACTGGTTCCCAACAACTACCCTTTGATCTAAACATGAAACTTGTAGGGGACGTATTGAACTAGAACATACTCAAAAATGGGCTCGTTTGGACTTAACTTGATACCCCAAAACCGAGACCAACAGAGGCATATTTTCGGTAAAAGTTTGAGGAAAGTGCTGAACCATTTTTGTTTCCATCAAGTTTTTCACCTTGTTGCCTTAGGTTTTGGCCTTAGCGTAAAACATGAAAGTTGTAGAGAATATTTCAGTCTAAATCATCACCAAAAATCATAATTCAATTCCAAGTCTAGGTACCTCAAGATGCTGTAGTACTTTAAAATTTCATGATTGGAAGAGAGTAATAAATGATTAAGTAAATTTCTTAAACAGGTGAAGGATTGAGCAAGTGCGTAGTACTCCTTAAACCTAAAAAAAAAAAAGTAACCATGGTCCCAAAAATCAAGAAAACATTTCACGGTCAAAATCAATTTAGTTTCACATGCTAAAGGGGGAGGATTCCGTGTTAACGGTCGAGTCGTGTTTTGCTTGTTAGGCACAGAGGTTGTAGAACTCGGGGGTCCTGCTTAGCTTGTCGAGGGAGGCTCAGTTGATACGCATATAATACAAGGTGAGAGTGCTTAGTGATCTTGAACTTGAATTTTTGTAAATGATGCATGAAACTGCTTTGAAGCACATGTTTTGAACTATAACCAGTTTGGCGATCGCATGAACCTGTTATTTTCAAAAGCCATGATGTTTTTAATTCAAACGTGTTATCCATGATATTTTGAGCTCGCATGATGTTATTATAAAAGTATGGTTAATGTTTTGTGGTTGTTCCAATATGCCAAGTTACAAGGGTTTCCAGTCCATTTATGTCCCGTTATAAGGGAGGTTACCCAACTATAGGATTTTCATTTGTCCCTATAAGGGATGTTTCCCGTTAAGTGATGGTTTTTGCCTTAAAGGCTTTTGGACGGAGTCCTGGGTTTTAGCACATACCACTCGTGCTTAGTAGAGAGTGGCTCTCATTTCATCATGTTGCTATCCGTGCATTGAGAATTGAGGTTACGGTACCGTCGGAACATTCGATCATGAGGTTGACGATTACTTGGACACTGTTGGGGTTTGAGTCTAGATTTGAGAAAGTGGTCATGCATTTTAAATTTGTGGCGGTTGAGCCAAGAACGTATTTTTGTTTGCAATACTGAGAAGGAAGGTTCTGTATAATTTTTGATATTTTCATATTCAAGTTAATGCATCAGTTTCTATATTTTCGTGAAAAATGTGATAAACTATTTTTAGAAAGAGTTTTCAGTTATCCTTAACTAAGTAACTGTTTTTTCTATTCATGATAATGCTAAGTGCGCTCTCTTGCAACCTCTGTGGCTGTAGATACCAGGAATGACTAGGAGTTGGTCACGTCATCGAGTAGTTTTGGATATGGTGTTGGGAATCGTTTTAGTCCTGTTTTTATTTTATTTAGTTTTTAGTTTTGGCAGAGCATCATGTATAAGACCGGAAGGTTTTTGATATTTTAGAAGTAATGTATGCCCTTGGAATGGCGAATTCCTAGTGACTCATGTTTACCCCTTTTTGAGATGATGGTGTTGTGAGTGTTTAGAAATTCTTGTTTGGTCTCTTAACATTATTATCTCTTGTCTTTCTCTTGAGCCGCTGGCTTGCGGCGAGATCACATCCTTCTATACAGGTTTGGTGCCTTGCGAGAGCGGGGTATTATAGTGCCCTTTTTATAAGAGCCAGTATATTTATGCCTCTTTATATTCACGGTTGCCATATCCTGTTGTTCACGGCCGTGAGATTATTTTAAGGCCAGAAACGTCCAAACCCTCTTTAAAACTCTCTATTATCTGTTTATTTCAAGTTTATACATCTTTTTATTGATTTGTTTAGTATTTTCTTCTTTTTGTATCTCTGTTTAGTTTCCTGTTGGGTAATGAATGGCAGATCTGGCCTAAACCAAATGGGTTATGATCTCCATTCTGTGTACCTTCATATTCTTATATTCTGAGGTTATACAAATATGACGACTGCGCATTTTGTCTTCATTTCTTGTTACGGCCTTGACATCCGTTGGCTATAGCCGTGAGGGTTTGGTAAGTCTAGTAACATGGAAAGGTGTTTTAAACGTTATGTTATTCATATTTGATTCCATGTATATTGTGTTTAAAGTTATTGCTTGCATAGAGGATAAAGGACGGTGAATCTAGCCTAAAACCAACAGGTTATGGTCTCTGTCTTGCATATTCTATTCATTTAAGCCTGTTTTAGACCATGTGCAATGTATATACCCTTTATGTACTCTTAAAAATCTTGGCCATGACATTTATTTGTTACAGCCGTAAGATATTTTTATTTTGTTCTTCGCAGTAACCCTAGTTTTGTCACGACCGCCTGTTTTGCGACTATTTTTGTCACGGCCACAACAGTTGTTGCTACGGCTATGAGTTTTGTGCATGACCAGTAGCTTAAATATGATATTTAAATTTCTTCTGCTTGTTCTGTTCAGCCTGTTTACAGCATGATAAGGGCAGAAATATTGTTATATGACCCTTAGAATCTTACTTGTTTGTTTTATCGCTTACTCGCATGTTTTTCGATTTGTCTTGCTCAAACAATATGTGTAGCATATCTAGAAATAATAATCAAGTTGCCTACACCTAGAATCGTAGTTAGGTTTTTGTCTCATTGCTTGTTTTTGTTTGAACTCTCTTTAACCCCCGTTCTATATATGTTACCTCTGAAAAATTTACACCAAGTACCAATATTGACAAAGTAGAAGCCAACCTCACGGTTGGGCGAAAAAGGTGCCTAACACCTTCTATTTTCGTACCTTAGCCCCCGAACCCTCTTTTTCTTTAATTACGTTTTTAAAAGACATGTAGTCTTCTTTTTGTTTTTTTTTTCCTTAAAAACCAAATAACGACTCTATTTTTCGAAAAAAATATCTAGAAATCTTGGATTTTTGTTTTTAAGAAAAAATGAAAAAAATATTTTTTTAAAAACAATAGATATCTGGTACATCTCACGTAAGACCCAAAACATCTACAATAACTAGCAAATTATTCGTGCCTAAACACACTATTAAACATAAATTCATCAATAGTATATTAGTGCAACAATGATGAATATATTTAAATCATATTAGAGAAATATCTAAAATGAATTTGTTTTAATGAAAAAAAAATGAAACAAGTTTATTAAATGCGAGAGCGACGGAGATCGAGGAGTAATGACTCAAAACTAAAAATCGTAAAATCAATCTCTGTTTCAATTTTTTATGGTACGTAAATCATCACAATTAAAAGATACATTAAAACACATAATTTTGTAACCATAAGATATAAATTTGACTTGATCCCAATTACTCATCTTAAAATGTATTAAGTAGAGAGAACATATTTTCAAAAAAAGATTTCTTTTAATTTCGACCGATAAATTTAAAATTGAATTAATCTCAACCATTCTTTTGAAATGTATTCATTAAGATGCTTGATTGGCCACAACTGGATTTCAAATAACATCCTATAGACTGCGTTTTCGTTTTCGTTTTCGTTTTCGTTTTTGTTTTCATCCCCTTGTTATGCTCAAATTGACACTCCTTGTATGTTGGATAGGTAACAGGTTTGGCTCCTTTTTGAAAAATCCAAAAGAAACTCCTGGCACATAAAAGAACGGATCCCACGTCGCGAAGGAATGAGCAACAAATCATGATGAAGATATCCAAACTTCATTCAATCCCACGTGATCCAATTGAGAATTTATATAAAAGCATGAAAGTGTGAGGTGTTGCTTGATCAATCATCAATTCCAGTTTCCACAGAGTGAACCAGAACTTCATAATTACTTCGACACACATCATTCATGGTTTCTTAGTGAGCAAATGTTCTACTATTGATAACCTATAATACATGAATTCTTCTAAATATATAAAGTATTTGTATCGGACCCTCGACACTTGAATAGAAGTATGGAGTCTGTGTCTGATATTTTTAGTTGGACATTCACTTTGAAAACATAATTAGAAATTTGAGTTTACTATAAAATTATACATAAAGTCTCATATTATGCCAGAAATAAGCAATAGAAATTTGTAAACACCATTTACCCTGAAAAATAAAAGAAATATGTCAATGAATATGAATATATTATTGTGTCTTAGACGAATCCGATATTTAAACATATACTCGCATCCGATACCTATGTCCAAGTCTATGTAACTTAATTGGTAATTGAATTAATCATTTCGTTGGATTCTACAATTATAAGGTAAAAAAACTTGTATCCAATTTCATGTACGGAATGGTGTTAGGAACCAAACTAAAATACGCCAAAAGACCAGACAAAAAGCTTAAGGAAAATGATAACTATGCCGAGCTACTCAGCCAACCTCAACAGATGTGTAGCAAGCTAATTAGGCAATGACAAAACTCACCTAATCCATTGCTAATGATCAGTAAACTGTTGTTTCGGTTTGGGCTACTCTCTCCGCAAGAGTAGCACCTCTCAAAGCTTAAATATGCAAACGAAAAGTTCAAGAACCATTAGAACATCTCAAACAAAACAAATCGGGCTCCCAATAATTGGATTAACATATACTATTCCTACAGTGATGATTTTCATAATCTACAATCATAAATCATGGCAAGAAACGATCATACAAGCCAGAAAAAGAAAAAAAAAAGGATTATCAACCCAGGTATATAGGAATATTGAATACCTCATTTATGAATAAGGCAGGGGGACCTTGGACTATGTCTCAGAACAAGCTGTATCCATCATCCTCATCATTCATCCGAATGTAACATATTATAGCTAATACAAAAATGAGATAGGGCCTAAGCTGCAATCCAAAGGCTCCCCAATCATTAACACCGGCGTGCTTTGAGATTACTGGAATGGCAATGCTTCCAATGGATGAAGCCCCAATCAAGAATTTACATGCGTCCACCCGGCTGTTTCATCAGTTGTTTGACAGAAATTAGTTAGATTGTTTCCATGGTCAAAACAAACGTGAGAGGAAGGCCTTATTGCGGGAAAAAAGCCTAACCCATTTGAAGATTTTGAAAAGAGTGAAGACGTATTAGAACCCCCAAAAAACAGCAGAGGCATGGGAAGATGCACATACATTATAGCTGCAAAATGACATTCAAAAACTGTATTATGAAAGAATTGGCAAGGTTATCTGCTGCTTCCTCTGTGGTTGCCACCGCGTATACTCTTACAACATCCTCTGTTCCCGATGGTAGTACAAAACATCTTCCTCGAGGGTATTTTGCTGCATCAAACAAAAAAAGAAAAATCCATAACAATTCCAAATTTCCAGGTCTTTTGGGTATTATTTAGCATTTTGCTGATACTTGCTAAAAGAAGTACAATTATCCGGCATTTATAAATTACATATACCAAAAGTACCAGAAATTCGTTTATGTGCATATTTCCTGTTCTTAAAAATAACCCAAGCAATTATTTTCAGAGAGTTTGCAAGCAGTTACTCAATTTTCATATTTGTTCATAACTTCGTCATAATGAGAGCTTGCATTTAAGGTTAATGCAATTATTTGAGCTGACGATCACTTAACTTGTATGCATTCATTAACAGGATATTGGATATAAAGAAAATATTGGCAACCCAAGAGTAAGAAATCAAAGTAACAGTGATATGTGTTTACCAGCTTCAGCATTTATGGCTTCTTGAATGCCAAGGGGGCTTACAACTACAGTTTCTGCATTTTTTGTCATAATCTCAGTTCTGCCAACAACTTTTACCTAAAAATCACAAAGGTGTAATGTGAAAAGCAGTTGAAGCACTGATTAAGGTCAAAAAAGAAAGTAAATGAAACTTCAAAAAAAAAAAAAGGAAAATCGTCAGGGTGGCAACTTTACTGCACAAGGACACTTTTATCTTCAAAACAGATTCATGAGAGAGATGGAACATGAACTACCTAAAGCCTAGAACATATATATGTTCTTATAAAGGTCCCTTTTATTAGTTAAAACAAGTATTAAAGCATACATTAGATGTACTGTAGCAGTTAACTACTATGCTCAAGCAAACTTGAGGTATAAAAAGTTCAATTTGCTGATTTGATGTATTGTTAACACTTAACATAGACAATTGTTTTAGGAACTAGAGGTTTTAACGAAACCTTGTTTGATGCTGAGTTTTGATGTAGTTACAAAGAACAATTATAATATCCAAATGATCAATTTTAGGAATTAAAAAAAAAACCTTCAGTTGTCTGCTGGGTCAATCATGATAGAGTTCACTCCATCTATGGATTGACCATCCCATGTACTGCAAAATAGCCTTCACTAGAAGTAGCCCGCTCAAGGCATCTCCCACTGTCTGATTGATCAAATTGCTGACTGCCAATAGTCTACGAGCAGCCTTTTTGTTGTTCTGAACTTGAGACAAGCAATCAATAAATGGTGAATTTAGATTAACAATAATATCAAGAACAAAATCAACAGAAAACTAGAAATAGCACCTTCAACGCAATAACAGAAAATCGGGGGGTGGGTGGGTGGGGAGTAAACAAATAAACAAAAAGGTGGAAGCTTATCAGAAATGACCTTTTGAAGTTAAAGCAAGCTCTTTGCTTCTACCATCCAACCAGTGTAAAAAACATTCTGAGAACAATATGGTTCCATGCCCATTTGCCTCAAAATGGATCCCAATATCATACTCGGCAGCTTTCCCATGCAAATATTTCACTCCTGTCTTGGTAAATACAACTTCGAAGCTTGAATGTTTCAGGTAATCTGTGGATGCCCCATTTGCATAAGCTGTCTGTACAACAACAAGAGTTGCGTGGTAACATCGTTTTTCATCGTCACCTTCACTTTAATTGAGGATACTTAGTTGCTCCTTGATAAATAAAGTTAACAAAGACAATATCTTGTCCCCTTCAACAAAATCAATCTTATTGTTAGAATCTGATAGCACATAAAAATAGGCATGCCGATCAACATCTCCATCCAAACTAGCACACCTGAAACACTAGAACCATCCAAGTAGTTAATTCCCACTTCCAATAGACAATGGTGACTCCAGTGGTGTCAATTCATTTCTTCGTTGGTGTCGACCTTATTTTTTCATTTTCTCCACCCACAAGTGGTGTCGACTCATAAAACATTTAGTGTCGACCCATGCATTGCTTCAGTTTTTCAGCTGGGACCTTAGTGTTGACTCATATTAGAGTTGGTGTCGACTCAAGGCTTCATGGTCTGCTCGAGGTGTCGACTCATATCTTCATTGATGTCGACATTGTTGAGAGACTTTAGCTACTGGAAATACGATATCGACACATCTTCACTTTAGTGTCAACCCTTTTAAACAGACTTGGATACTGAAAATACGGTGTCGACACTTCTTCACTTTGGTGTCAACCCAAACTCCTAGCTTATGAAGGGAGACTTTGTGTCGACTCAGTGCTTTGTGGTGTCGACACTTTTAGGTCAATGTCCGGGAAAAGACTTGAAGTCTTGGTGCCGACCCATTGCTTCGCCGGTGTCGACCCTTTGAGTTTCCTAGATCGTATCTAGGTGTCGACTCATGTAATTTTAGTGTCGACCCTTAGAACCCGAAGTCTGTAACCCGAAGGATCACTTATTGTTGACTCAAATGAGTATTGGTGTCGACACAAGTTGAATCCCGTCAAGTTACTGAGTTGTCGAATCATTTGCGTTGGTGTCCACTCGTCACCTTCATTCGGCCTTGACTTGGTGTCGGCACAAGTTGTGGCTGGCGTCAACCCAACTTGGATCCCAGTCCAATGCTGGAGGTGTGACCCAAACTTATTTGGTGTCGACACACTTGAAGTTCTTGAAACGTCTCAAAGAAAGCAGTTAAGGTGTCAACCCTATATATCAACGGTGTCGACACACTCGAGTTGTCAAGTGTGTTTTGCCTTAAGGTGTCGACCCAAAAGCCAATTGGTGTCGACACAAAATGTTCTATTCAAGAACAATTAGTGTCAACCCATCTAGCGCAATGTGTCAACACAAATGGCATCATGTGTCCACTCATTTAGCATGTAGTGTCGAGACTACTTTTTAAAAAATATTTAAATATAAGCTTTTTAAATTAATTTAATTTAGAAAATAAATTATTAAAATTATCAAAATCAATTAAAAAATCTCTTAGGCTAACAATCTCCCATTTTTTGATGATTACAACATTTTTTAGAAAACAATTAAAAAGATTTTAGACAAGGGTATCCCCCTTATCTTTATGCCTTTAACAATGTATTCAACACACAACAATAGGCATTTCAACAGTTCATATGGCATTTGAAATGTGCAATAGGACTGCAGCAGCAATAACAATATGGCAGGCCATCAATAATTTATACAATAAAGACATGATTTTCATACAGTCATCATTCAACAATTATAGGAAAAATTAAAATTTGCCATTCAAATGTTATCCCATACAAACAACAGTTTTAGATCAAAATATTCACATCCATTCCCAAACATAGAGTTTGCAACCACATGCACAACATTCACAATGTTTTAAAAAAAAAACATCCCAACGCACAAACATAAACATCAATGTATTTAAGTGCATCTTCTCCTTCAAAAGACAAAAAGAACTTTAATCTTCAATCTTCTTCTTTTTGTTCTCTTCCTTCTCCTTTCTTTTGTTTTCTTTCCTTTTCTTCTCCTATTTTGTGATCATCAAAATTAATCCATCTGGCACATGAATGCTTTCTGCTCTTCCAGCTTCTTCTTTCTCTATTTTGCCTTTTCCTTGGATGAGGAGGCTCTTTCATCAGCTTTCTCCTTAGCTTCCATGGCTGCAAAAGTTACCACTAAAGCAAGGTTAGCTTCACGTATGTGTCTGGCTACCTTCCTTCCATTGTTTCCTTGGGCTTAAACTGTTTTGCCCAGGCTTCCTTGAGCCACTGAAGATGCTCATCTACCTTCCTACAGTTCTGTTGAACTGCTAGGACTACTCCTTCATCATACTCTTTGCGAATCTGGTAGAAGATGTTTCTGTTGGCCGAGATGATAGAGTCGACACTCTTTTTTTATGTTCTAACTTAGGATAGTCCTGGCCTTACATGCATCTTGGACTTCTTTCTTGAGAACTTTCTGCTTGTCACTGATTTGGGTAACTGTTTCAGCAATGGTGTTGACACGACACCCGATGTCATACATATCAACATCAACACTCTCATGAAGGGATGTCAAGGAAGAGCTTAGAGAATAAACAAAGGAGGTAAGTTTTTCCAACCGATGGTAAGAGGGAGGATCTAATGGAGCAGAGGAGGAGGAAGCACCAACAAATGGAGGAAGAGGAACAGAAGATGAGGGAACATGCGGATCAACTCTAGGAGGAGGAGGAGGTGATTTGAGAGAGGATGAGTTAAAAGGAACAGGGGTGGATCGAGGAGGAGGTGGAAGAGGATTCCTACTAGTTGGGGGATTTGCAGATGAGGGAGATGCAAGACTGGCCTTTTTGGTGGTCCAGACACCATCAACTCTGGTGATTTGCATGTGCTTGAGAGTGGAATTTCCATGGAGGTCATGTTTTGAAAAGGAAGTCCCATTTTCTTTAGATAAATCAACATCGAAGTGTCGAAATACCTTTGTTAGGTACATGCCATGGGGGAGAGAGGTGTTTCATTTTGTGTGGGATTAGAGCATGTTAAAAATAAAGAGATAACCAAGGTTGAGTTTGTAACCTTCGATGATGCACCACATGATAAACACATGCATGAAGGACACATTCCCAAACTTCCCTAATTGGGACAGGAAGATGTGGTTAACGAAATGGTGGAGGAGACGCATTTTAGGACTCAAAGAATTAGCCTCCAAAGGCATGGTGGGGTCAACAACGTCATTATCAAAAATCTTTTTGATAGCTTCATAAAAAGAAAAACCCTCAATGGTTCTCTTCTTTCGATGATAGGGAACAAACAGATGGCCTTCAGGAAGACCAAGAATAGTGTTTAGGGTTTTCGAAGTGAGGAGAATCTCAACACCATTCACCCAAGTGGTGATGGTTGTGTTAGAGATGGGGTTGGTGTTGGAGGCAAAACTATCAAGATCTTTATTTTTGCAAACGATTATCTAAAAAAATTAACTAGACGGACAAACGTCAAAACGGGCTCTAAATAAAACATTTGATGATGAACGATCAAAATAAAACCCGTGCATCTGAAGTTAATTTAGAAAAATTCCTTTTAACCGGTCGAATCTTCAACTACGATTTGAATTCGAGTTGAAGCTCTTGTAAGATCTTCTACTATATTCCTTTGTGCGATTCTTGAATGTAGTGTGTACTACAATTTATCAAGAATGCGTACCGGCAGAACCTGGACAGTTTTAGTCTTGAACACAAGTTATGAAATTGGTTCAACCTACCCGCATATTTATAGGGCTACAGTAGGGACCTAGGGAGTAATTATGAGTAAGACTTCCAGTGGAACACAGACATACATCAGTAGTTTTTCGTAATTAAGCAAACCTCATAGCGGTATCTGCAATTATGAAAAACTAGCAGTGATTTTTGCAATTATCATAAAACACTAAATTATAATTCACACCACTAAAGAATTATAATTGCACTCTGGCCCATAATCTCCAGACCATCTTACATTGAGCTCCTGTTATTAAATGCTTACTATTTCTCTCCACGTTAAGATTCTCGTTACCCACCAATTAAATTTAATTACTGACAAATTTAATTTAATCGGCATTTTAATATTCCTTAAGTCCTTCCGCTTAACTCATTTGACCGTCGGATAATCAAATCCACCTGCAGGGTTTGGCCTAGTCAAAATTTATAAGCTTCCTTGAGGGGGTATCGTCAATACAGATCTTTCGGGACGTGAATTCCGTTAATAATTAATATTCACCATATAAATAATATTGATATCCAACTCACGTGGAATACAAACCCATATAAGATCGCACCCTCTAATGAACCAAAATAACGAATATTAAATATATGCAAATCAATAATTATTTCAGGATTTAAAGGATAAGCACTATTCATAATAACCTTGAGGTGTGAATTACTTTATATAGTCAGTATAAAACTAATTATCGCAAATGTCCCATTTAATACACACTAAGTGTACTAGCACAAATAGTCTAAATAATAGACGACGCTATTATCTTTTTCCTGTAACCAAGATAGACCTACTAAAACTCTGTGTTACAGTCGTACTGATAGTATATTCATTTCCATCTAAACTGTGAACATAAAACTTATATTCTATAAAAATCTAAAATCTAATCTTCTATGTGTAAGCCGTACTCTACACACCAAATTAAATACTATACAGAATATCGGACATCCATGCATAACATTAAAGAAATGATACACATACATTGCTCATAAAGATTCTCATAAAATGAAAAATTAATTTTATTAAAATAAAATTAAATACTAAAAATATAATTTTCAGTATACCAACTATAACAATCTCCCACTTATATTCAAAACTATACTGCCATACATCTGACTCCCATGCCCTCTACATGATTATCAAAAGTCTAAGTCGGTAAGCTTTTTGTAAAGGATCTGCAAGGTTGTCTTCTGATGCAATCTTAGTCACAGCAACATTACCTCTTTGTACGATTTCTCATATCAGGTGATACTTACGCTCAATGTGTTTTTCTTTTTTATGGAACCTTGACTCTTTCGAGTTTGCAACTACTCCGCTATTATCATAATAAAGTGTAATAGCCGATTAAACAGAAGGTACCACCTCTAGGTCCTTCAAGAAGTTCCTGAGCCAAACAGCCCCCTTGGCTGCTTCAGAAGGTGCCACATACTCGACCTCCATGGCGGAATAAAAAATGCAGGACTGCTTGATACTTCTCCAACTTATAACTCCACCTCTTAAGGTAAACACATACCCTGAGGTAAACTTACAGGAATCCTAGCCAGACTGAAAATCTAAGTCTGTGTAACCTAAAAGTACTACACTGTCTGCCTGGTAAAATAACATATAATATTTAGTCATTTTCAGGTACTTGATCATATTTTTTACCGTCGTTCAATACTCCTGCCCTGGGTTAGAGTGATATCTGCTAACCATGCCAACAGCAAAACGGATATCGGGTCTAGTACAAAGCATAGCGTACATGAGGCTTTTACTGTCGAAGCATAAGGAACCACTTTCATCTTCTCTATCTCATCAGGTGTCTTTGGACACTGATCCTGGGATAGAGTGATTCTATTCTTGAAAGGGAGAAACACTTTCTTGAAATCTACATGCTAAAATGACCATGGATATCATCGATATACTTTGCTTGTGATAAGCCATACATCCTTTGTTTTCAATCTCGCACAAGCTTGATCCCAAGGATGTGATTGGCTTATCCCAAGTCTTTCGTATCGAACTGCCCAAATAACCATGCTTTAATCGTAGATAATGCCCCCACATCGTTTTCGATGAGCAAGATATTATCTACATAAAGTACTAGGAAGATTGCCACACTTTCGTCACGCTTCTTGTACACACAAGACTCATCGAGACTCTGATCAAAATCATAAGACTTAATGGCTTGATCAAACGGAGTGTTCCAAGACCTTGATGCCTGTTTAAGCCCATAAATGGATCTCGTAAGCTTACATAACATGTGTTATTAGCCCTTTACAATGAATACTTCTGGTTGTATTATATAGATACACTCATCAAGACTTCTATTAAAGAAAGTTGTCTTGACATCCATTTGCCAAATTTCATAATCGAAATGTGCGACAATGGATAAGAGAATCCAGATAAACTTAAGCATGGCTACCAATAAAAAGGTTTCCTCATAGTCGATTCTTTCTTTATGAGTGAATCTTTTAGCAACAAGCCTAGCTTTGAAGGTTTTATCCTTTTCGTTTGCTTCTCTTTCTCTTGTAGATCCACTTGCATCTAATGGATTTTATTCTTTCGGAAAGTTCTACAAGTTTTCAGACCTGATTGGAATACTTAGATTCCATCTCTGAATTCATAACGCTTTGTCAAAGATTTGTATCTTTGTCTTGAAGTGCTTCATTGTAGTTACAGGGCTCGGTATCTAGTTCTGCTGGGATCCTGTCAAAAGACTCTCCCAAGAACATATACCTGTTAGGTTGATGAACAACCCTTCCACTACGATAAGGCATTACCTGTGTCTGTGTACTAGCAATAACACGCTGTGTAGAATCAAAACCATGTGCATCAGCACCTTGTTCTTGATCTACACTTGTCCAGATAATCCTCCCACTACGACGAGGTAATGGAATATCAGTGACTTGTTCTTCCATTCTACTAGTATTTTCTCTTAGATTTTTCAAAATAATTTTTCTATTGGGCCTGTGGACCATAATATAATCATCTTCTAAGAATTGGGCATTGGTGCTAACAATGACTTTCTGATCCTTAGGATTATAAAACAGACCACCCTTCGTTCCCTTAGAATATTCTAGAAAGAAACAGACTTCTGTACTTGGTTTCAACTTACCCGCATTCCCTTTCAGCACATGTGCTGGACACCTCCAAATCTGAATATATTTCAGACTAGGCTTACGCCCAGTCCACAATTCTATGGGAGTAGAAGGTACTGACTTAGAAGGTACCATGTTCAGAATGTAAGCCGTTGTCTCTAAATCGAGTCCCTAAAATGAATCGAGTAAACCTGAATAACTCATCATAGACCTTACCATCTCTATAAAAATCCTATTCCTTCTTTCTGCTACTCCATTCTGCTGCAGAGTGCCAAGTGCAGTCAACTGGGATGCAATCCCCTCTGATGACAAGTAGTCCTTAAATTCTCCAAAGAGGTATTCCTCACCATGATCGAATCGTAGTGATTTGATACTTTTACCCAGAAGCTTCTTCGCCTCTGCTTTGAATTCTTTGAATTTCTCAAAGTATTCAGACTTACGGCGTATCAGGTAAATGTTTTCATACCTTGAACAGTCATTAATAAAACTGACGAAGTACTCAAAGCCACCTCTAGACCGGATTGTTATAGGACCACATACATCAGAGTGAACCAGCTCCAATGGTTCTTTAGCTCTATAGCCTTTGGCCGAAAAAGGCCTCTTGGTCATTTTACCTTCTCAGCAAGATTGACAGACTGAAAGTGCCTCCACTTCCAATCAACTCAAAGGTCCATCTGCTACTAGTCTATTTGTCCTTTTTAAATTAATATGACTCAAGGGTATGTGCCAAAGAAACGTGTGATTCATTAAAAAAGGAAACTTTCTCTTATATGGTAATATAGATGTGTAATTCATTTCAGTTAGTTGCAGTGTAGGAGAGATTAGAGTAATAACATAAATATCATCCACCAATATCCCGAGCAGAAAACCCGTTTATTATCCTTAATAACCACAGAGTTATTAAAATAAATCACAGATCCGTCTTTAACCAATTTAGAAACGAAAACTAAGTTCCTTCTAATAGAAGATACATAAAGACAATCTCCTAATGTTAAAACCCTATCTCCACTAAAACTGAGAATGACATCTCCTACTACAACTACTGTTACCTTTGTATTATTGCCTATATACAGGTAAATCTCCCCATCACTAAGTTGTCGGGTTTTTTAGAACTCCTGCAATAAATTACAGATATGATTAGTGGCTCCCATATCTACACACTCGGTACTAGTAGATAACACCGCTAAACATGTTTCCACAACTAGTGAACAAAAATTACTCTATTTGTTCTACCTTCTGAGAAATACTAGACATAGCATTTTCCAGTGCTGTGTCTGGTTGTAGTGAAAACATATGCCTTTCAATTTTTTCACACCAGTCCGTAGCCTACTAACTACCCTGGAAACTATGTATCCCTATTTCTGAACCTTTTTCTTCTTCATGCCTTTCGGCCTAGAGGAAGAACCTTTTTCTGAAACAAACATATTTTCTAGTATTGAAGGAATACCATTAGTAGTTAAAGCTACTTTTCCAGTTAACAAAATTTGATTCCGTTAGTTTATTTTCTTTGAGTATTAGAGCAAGTGGGTTGAAAGTTATTTTAATCCTAAGAATTACATAATTAAAAAATATCATTAATTATGACGAGCAATACTTTGAATTTATTTTAATTTGGTTCTCTCTATCATTTTAAAATTAATTCACCAGCAGCTTGGTAACCTGAGAATAGTACGTCTCGATGGGAGGACATCTACTATCCTTCATAAAACTAGATGGGCGAATTTCTTTTAATTTTACTATCTAATCAACTGACCATGCCAAGTAAAATTAAATAGCTGACATAGCTTCGGTCCTGTATATAATAACAGTGACTCAGATGGAGAGAATACTATTATATATAACTAAGTGTTAACCATCACCTAATTCCAAATTAATTGCTTCGCAATGAACCCTTCAGATGGAGAAGTGATCCACACTAACAATTATCCAGAAGTATTCCTAAAGGACGTTTGTACTAGCGATACCGTAATTAATCTGTTCGATAGGAAGGTAGGCCATACTGCCAACACGCAGGGTTTAATTACATCACCTACAAACTGGTGATGAAAATCACAGAATTTATCTATAAATAAATTTCCTTTCCCACTTAAAATTTTAAAACATTTTCAAGGGTTATAAAAATTCGTTTAATTAAAATAAATTTATTAATTTTGAAAACCACACGATCTGAAAGAATTAAATATCTTTCTGTGTACACAATTCTAAATATTCTAGTTTGCCAAATCATCTTTCCGTGTTTAAATGCGTAACAAACAAAATTTAATAAATGCACAATTTTTTCTTCAGCTTTTCAGCTAAGGTAATGATTAAAGGCATTTAATTATTTTATTTTTTGTCCCGCATTTTTTGAAAAATAATAATTTATTTTGATTAAATATTTTTCTATTTAATTAATTCAAAATTTAGAATTAATTCACACATTTTTTCAAGATATCCGATTTAAAAAAAACATTTTAAACGTGATATTTTGTAAAAAATAAAATATCTAAAATTTTTTCATTTAATTAAAGTTAATTAATTAAAAAAAGCTTAATTTTATTTTTCATTACAAAAGATTTTAATTAAAATCGAATTTTCAAATTAATTAAATTAACAGGATAAATAAAACAAATATGCAATCATCCACGCAGT
>JAUMHN010083265.1:8369-25878 GCA_032360265.1 Heliamphora ciliata
CTAGAACCATTCTAAATTTATTAAAAATTGTGCAAGTCAACAAATATGTGTAAAGTGAGAAAAAATCAACAATCGATTCTAAATTTAGTTTGATTTACAACAAAAATCTAGAACCATTCTAAATTTATTAAAAATTGTGCAAGTCAACAAATATGTGTAAAGTGAGAAAAAATCAACAATCGATCATAGTTATATGAGCAAGATATACACATATATAAATATGAACAAAATTGGCTATTGCACAAATACATAGGCATTTATCCAAAACAATTTACCATGTAGCCATAACATTTAAACATTCATTCATAAGCAAAAAATGTAAACCATCATCCATAACCATTCATCCAAAAAAAAACATAAGAAATGTATGTTAACAGTTACATATTCACCTTCAAAATAAACTAAAAGAAAAGTTAATGTTTTCTATCTCCCCTTCACTCACTTTCTCTTCTTCTCTCCTTTTGTAAACATCAGAAAGAAATCTACTGGTCGTCCATGAATTTTTTGAAATTTTTCTTCTCTTCAGCTCTTTGTTTGCTGGTTCGAGCTCATTCTTTGGAAGTTTTAGCTCGTTCATCATTAGCTTTAGCAGCTGCCATGGCTTCATATCTGGCAGCCAATGCAAGATCTGCTTCGCACTTGAGACAAGCTGCCTTTTCTTCTTTAGTTTCCTTTGGCTTGAACTGAGTAGCCCAAGCCTGTTTGATCCATTGTAGATGTTCTTCGACCTTCTGATAATTGACTTGGACAACCATCACCACGCCTTCATCATATTCTTTTTTTATTTGCCTAAGGATGGCATTGTTCGCATTAACAATGAAGACAATGCTGTCATCCATTATACGACACAATGATCTCCCGGCATCAGTGGCTCTTTCAACCTCTTTGCGTAATGTGCAGTTGGATTTGTTGAGGTGCTTGACTTTGTCAGAGAGGTCAGAAATGGAGAGATTAAGATCAAAGAAATCTTAGTTAACCTTTGCTTGAAAGGAAGACAAGGAAGATGATAGGGTTTGAATCAAGGAAACTACTTCTATCAAATCAACAGAAATTGGAGTAGAAGAAGAGACAAATGGAGCAGAGGAAAATGTGGGAGGAGGAGTATGAGAGGGACCAAGAGTACTAGAGGGGCCAGGAAAAGCAGGTTGAACAGGAGGAGAGTCAAGATCTACAGGAATAGGAGAAACATCTCTAGGTGGAGGAGGAGGAAGAGTTATAACAGCCGAAGGGGTATCACGATAGGATGTGGTCCAGACACCATTAACATTTGTAATTTGAATATGTTTAAATGTAGAACTGCCATACAAGTCATGTTTTGAAAAAGGTACCACATTTTTCTCAGATAAGTCGATGCCAAAATGGCAAAAGACTCGGGTAAGATACATGCCATGGGGGAGAGAAGAGTTGGATTTGTTGTGAGAATGCAACATATGGGAAATGAATAAGAAACCTAGGTCTAGGCTCTTCTGTTCAAGAATACACCACATAATAAGAATGTGCATGTATGTAACATCTCTAAATTTTCCAATTTGTGGTAGAAAAATGTGATTCACCATGTGATGCAATAAGTGCATCTCTGGTTTGAGTGAGTTAGCCTCTAGGGGCTTGGTAGGGTCAATATCATCATTCTCAAAAATATTTTTCACAAACTCAAAAAAAGAATAGCCTTCAAGATCAATGGGATTTTTCTTATAGGGGACACAAAGTTCGCATTCTGGAATGCCAAGAATTTCATTTAGAGATGAAGGAGTCAAGTAAATGTCTACACCATTTACTAATGTGGTGATGGTGGTGGATGGAATCAGTGAAATATGAAAGTGAATACAAAAAGATTTCACAAGTGTGGGATAATGGGGTTCTCGAAGTTGTAGGAGTCTTTCCCACCAAAGACTTGAAAATGCATCATTAAATCTCATTTCAACGGAGTCAAAGAAAGAAAAATCTATACTACAGCCGGGAACAACTTTTCGATTCACAAAAGATGCAAAATAAAGTTTTGACGAATTTTTGGGGTTTTGAAGTTTATTACCTCAGCCATAGCCATGGTTTTCGGTACCGTCTCCGCCGCCGTCGTAGGGGTCATTTTCTCCTTCTTGGTCACTCTAGGGTTTGAGGAACTTTCTTCGCTAATTCGTTTTTCCCCTTTTCCCATAGTTCTCGGTGGCATTGTGAACGATTTGGGTTGGATTTGAAGATTGAAGGAAGAAGAAGATGAGGAGTCGACACGAATTTTTGAAAGAAAAAGGCGGGAGATGAACAGTTTTAGAGAGAGAGAGAGAGAGAGAGAGAGAGAGGAAAACGATGTGACGGTTGGGGGACCGACGCCTTTATATATAGGCGTTAAGATTTGTGTCGACACATATGACATTTTTGTCGACACTTTTCTTTGCAAAAGTGTGGGTATACGAGACAGGGAATGGTGTCGACACTGTTTCAAAAGGTGTCAACACATTCGGCTATTTGGATCGACACGATTAAGTTTTGTGTCGACACAAATTTATCGAGATTCAGGGAACAGAAATGGGACGACACTATATAGAAAGGGGTCGACACTTTTCTCGCAGTGCCACTTCTATACAGCTTTGTGTAAACACAGCACACAATTGTGTCGACACTTTTTCAAGTAGTTTCGACACATTTTCACATGTCAAGAAAGATCATCAAAATCATTTAGATGCAATGAAAATACATGGCTAGTATAGCATATTAATCATAAATTAGGAGCACATAGCATACCAAGTTCTCTTCTTATATAGTATATTCTTTCTTCATTTAAGGATTTTGTGAAAATTTTCGCTAATTGGTAATATGTGCCTATAAATTCAAGTTCGATATTACCTTTTTGTACATGAACTCTTATAAAATTATGTCTAATCTCTATGTGCTTAGTTCTTGAATATTGTATTGGGTTCTTGGATATATTAATTGCACTAGTATTATCCCATTTTATAGGGATATGATCTAAATGAAAATCATAGTCCTCTAATTGTTTCATCCAAAGAACTTGTGCACAACAGCTTCTAGCTGCAATGTACTCGGCCTCGGCTATAAATAAGGCCACTGAGTTATGTTTCTTGCTAAACTAAGAGATTAGTTAGTGTCCTAGGAATCGATAAGTTCCACTTGTGCTTTTTCTATCTACTTTGCATCCGACAAAATCAGCATTTGAATAGCCAAATAACTCAAAGGCAATTCCTCTATAATAGAATAATCCTAGGTTTTGTGTACCTAAGAGGTATCTAAATATGCGTTTAACAGCGGTCATATGTAATTTTTTTGAATTTGATTGAAATCTAGCACACATGCAAACACTAAACATAATATCCGGACGACTAGCAGTTAAATATAAGAGAGATCCAATCATACCTCTATAACGCTTTTCATCTAATACTATGCCATCTTCATCCTTGTTAAGCTTCGTTGTAGGACACATTGGAGTTCCCATGGGTTTTTCCTTTAGCATGTCGAACATCTTCAATATGTCCTGAGTATACTTAACTTGATTGATATAGATTCCTTCTTAAATTTATTTAATTTGTAGTCCAAAGAAATAGTTGAGCTCACCCATCATGCTCATTTCGAATTCTCCCTGCATACACTTGACAAAGTCCTTACAAAGAGATTCGTTAGTTGCACCAAAAATAATGTCATCTACATAAATTTGTACAACTAGCATATCATTTCCTTGGGACTTGATGAAAAGAGTGGTACCAATTTTTTCTCTTCAAAACTCATTTTCAATCAAGAATTTGCTTAGCCTTTCATACTATGCTCTAGGTGCTTGCTTTAAACCAAAACAGCCTTAGTAAGTTTGTAAACATGATTTGAAAAATCTAGATTTTTAAACCCAGGAGGTTGTTTCCCAAGAACTTCCTCTGAAATAAAACTATTTAAAAAGGCACTTTTGACATCTATTTGATAGAGTTTGAAGTCTTTAAAGCATGCAAAAGTAAGTAATATCCTAATGGCTTCAACCCTAGCCACAAGAGCAAAAATCTCATCAAAATGGATACCTTCTTCTTGATTGTAACCTTGGGCTACCAATCGATCTTTGTTCCTAAGAATTACTCCATTCTCATTCATTTTATTTCTAAAAACCTATTTTGTACCGATGATAGAGTGTTCCTTAGGTCTTGGGACTAAAGTCTAAATTTTGGTTCTTTCAAATTGATTTAGCTCTTCTTACATAGCCAATGTCCAAAACTCATCGTTTTTGACTTCCTCAAAATGTTTTGGTTCAGTCTAAAAAAGAAATGCTAAATTACCACAAACATTGTACAGAGAAGACCGAGTTTTGATACCTTGCGATAGATCACCAATGATAAGATTTTTTAGGTGACCATGAGCGTACCTCCATTCCTTAGGTAAATTTAGATTTTCTGAATTCGGAGATTCACCAACCTGTTGGTCTGTATTTTGTTGAGCATTTGAAACTTTCTCTTGATTTGGCTCTTCCTTTTCTTTGATGAAAATATCTTCAACACTTTTTTCTATGTCTAACAAGTTATCTTCACAAAAATTCTTTGAAGAACCAAGATTAGTTTCATCAAAAATAACATGTATAGACTCTTCAACAATTAGGGTCATTTTGTTGAAAACTCTATGCACTTTGGTAGATATAGAATATCCTAAGAAAATATCTTCATCAGATTTTGCGTCGAACTTGCTCAAAAGTTTTTTGTTATGATTCAAAATAAAACATTTGCACCCAAAGGTGCAAAAATAACTGATATTAGATTTTCTTTCATTTCATAACTCATATGGGATTTTCTTGAGAGAAGCTCGTATCATAACTCTGTTTATGATAAAACAAGCGGTATTGACAGCCTCGGCCCAAAAGTATCACAGTATATTATTTTCACAGAGCATAGTTATAACCATTTCTTTTAATGTCCTGTTACTCCTCTCAACAATTCCATTTTGTTGAGGGATTCTAAGAGCATAGAAATTATGGTTAATACCATTTTTATCACAAAATTTTTTAAAATTTCTATTTTCAAATTCTCTACCATGATAATTTCAAATACTTGTAATTTAAAAACCTTTTTTATTTTGAACTCTCCAAGACAGTTTTGCAAAAGAGGCAAAGGCTTCATTCTTATGAGCAAGGAATAGCACCCAAGTATATCTAAAGAAGTCATCAGCAATAACAAAGGCATATCCTTAAGATCCTTGTTGGACCAAATAAGTTCATGTGCAAAAGTTGTAGGGTCCTAGAAGTTGAAATTTTATTTCTGGAATGAAAAGAACTTCTAATTTGTTTACCTTGTTGATATGCATCACACAATTTGTCTTTTTCAAATTTGATTTGGGATAATCCAATCGCCAATTCTTTTTTCAAAAGTTTAAAAATTAAGTTCATGTGTGCATGTCTAAACCTTCTATGCTACAACCAACTATTATCACTCAAGGCGGCTAAGCACTTGGTGTCATTCTTACAAAGATTATTGAGAGTAAATGTATAGATATTTTTATATCTTTGACCTTCAAAAATAACTTTGTTAATAGTTGAATCTTCAGTAACATACTTAGCATGATCAAAGACAACCTTGTGGCCTTTGTCACAAAGTTGACTTATGCTAAGAAGATTATATTTCAAGCCATCAATAGGAAAAACATTTTCAATAGAAAGAAAAAAAATTTTACCAATACAACCAATTCCTATAATTTTTCCTTTGCAATTGTCTCCAAAAGTCACAAACTCGCCATCTTTTGGTTTGAGGGATGCAAACATCGATTGGTCGCCTATCATTGTCTTGAGCAAGCGCTTCGAGATACCACATCCCCTCCTTGAATGAGGATTTGAGATATACCTGCAAGGATAATTAAGTTTTAATTTTTGGAACCCAAATTTTCTTGGGTCCTTTGGTGTTAATTCCTTGAGAATGCGTTCCTTTAGGAACCCAATCCTTCTTGACAGAATTATTTGAATATTTTCTGTGTGGACAATGTGTTCATACTCATAACAGTGAAAACAGGTGATATTTGTATGATTAGAGGATACTTTGACAAAAATGTTGCTTAAGACCTTTTGTTTCTTCTTCGATTTATACCCGATCCCAGTTTTATCAAAAATACATTTTTGCATGCCAAGAAATTTATCTAAGTTGTTCTTTCCTTGAGTGAACTTGTAAACGATTTTTATGAGATTCTCAACTTTTTAACTCAAAACTTTATTTTCATCCTTCAAAATAGAAACTTGTTTTGACAAAACAGATTTTTCACTTTTTAAAGTTTCAATTTCATTTGAGGAGGAAAGAACTAACTTTTTCAAAATAGAATTCTTTGCACCTATTTTTCTTAACTCATCATGCAAATCCTCAAATGCACTTTGCAATTCATCTAAGGAAAAAAGGCCAGGAGCTGCCTCATCATCTTCTCTAGTAACGAGGCATAGATTAGCTACTTCGTTTTCTTTCTTTTAATCCTCAGAGCTGCTGTCATCGTTTTCGCCCCATGCAGCTATCATAACTTTCTTAAAACTCTTTTTGAATTGTTTTTTTAGCTGAGGACATTCAGTTTTAACGTGTCTAGGCTTTTTACACTCATAGCAGATGCTTTCTTCTTTCTTGAAGTCATTCTTGAATTTGCTAGAGTCGCCTTTGAATTTGATAGGCTCGCCTCGGTGTCCTTCCTTCTTGAAGAACTTTCTTCCTCGTTTTTTATTTTTAAGAAACCTTTTAAATTTTTTTGTAATGAGGGCAATGTCTTCATTCTCATCACTTGAGGAATCTTCCTCGAATTCTTCGACATGGGTTGAGGATTTGAAGGTGATATCTTTCTTCTTTTTGTTGTCATCCTCATCGTCTATCTTTATGTTCATCTTATAGGTCATGAGAGAACCAAAGAGTTCTTCTAGACTGAGCGTGTTGAGGTCTTTGACTTCTTGAATAGTTGTGACCTTAGCTTCCCCACTCTTAGGCATACACCTAAAAAAATTTCTCACCATTACTGCATTTGTATAAATCTTGCCAACAGATTTTAGTCTATTAATAATGTCAGTGAAGCGAGTAAACATATCATAAATGGTTTTATCATGCTTTATTTTGAGTAATTCATAGTTATGCACAAGCAGACTTATTTTTGACTCTTTCACTTGATTTGTACCCTCATGGGTAACTTCAAATCTATCCCATATTTCTTTTGCGGTGTCACATGTAGAGATCCTATTGAACTCATTTAGGTCAAGTGAGCAATATAGGAGATTCATGGCTTTAGCGTTCTTTTGAATTTCTTTAATATCATTTTCAGTCCATTCAGCCTCAAGTTTCGAGACAGAAGCCCCTTCAACGGTTTTGGTAGGTCTTTTGCGTCCATCAATAATAACCCGCCAAAGATCATAGTCTATGGTTTGAATGTAGATTCTTATTCTAGCTTTCCAATAATTGCAATTTGTTCCATTGAACAAGGGAGGTCTATTGGTCTACTGACCTTCGAACTGGATAGGTCCGATACTAGTGGTTGCCATAAAAACTCTTAGACGGTTAAGTCAAAAACAAAAGCCCAAGCTCTGATACCAATTGTTAGTTCTAGACAATCCAATTGTAAAAAAATATAGCAAAACAACTAAGAATTAAAGCAATGCAAATATTAAAAAGGTTAGAGATAGAGATATAGAACCAGACACCAAGAATTATAGTGGTTTGACTTCTTTCAAACCTACGTCCACTCCTCAAGTTTCTCCTTGAACATTTTCACTATAGAGAATGCTTCACAGGTGCATTCTAAGTCTTTACAATTTCAAGATTTCGCTTGAACGATCCGAAGTTTTCGGGCACATTTATAAGCCTATTTCAGCTTCAAAAAGATCCTATGAAAATAATCTCATATTTTCTTATAATCCCTCTTGTACTCTTATTTGATAAAATTCACTCACTCACTCAAAGGATAAAGGGTGACTCACTCTTGAATACAATAAATAAGAAAATTAATGAGAAACACTCACTCGCTTTACAGAAATTGAATTACAATAAATGAGAAGGTAAAGAGAGATAAGGAGCAAGAGCTGAAGCTTCAGCAATAAATGTGAGCTTGAGAGTAATGAAATTGATTCAAGCAATAGAACAGTGATTGTAGGTTTCCACATAGATTAAATGCTAAGAAGTTACTTCTTATATAAACAAGCTCTTGAGCATTCATGACCGTTGAAAGTAAGTGGAAGCAATAAATGTCATAAATCCAACCATTGAGGTCTGCCGCGAATTTGAATCTACGTCGCAGGTGTCGACACAAACGCCTTTGGTGCCGACAAAAAATGTTTAGGGCAAATCCTTTAAATGGTTGGGTCGACACATTTCTTCTAAGGGGCCGACACAATTTCTGCAAGTTTTATCACCAGCACAACGGTGTCGACACATTTGGATCTGGTGTCGACTCATTTGAACTTCAGAATCCGAAAGGAGGCAATTTGTGTCGACTCAAGTCTTCTTTGGTGTTGACACTAAATTCTGCAGAAACTCTCGGTATATTTGTGTCGACATTTTTAGACTTTGGTGTCGATACCAAAATTTTTCAGGCGGGCTCGAGAATTTTGTGTTGACTCATCTTCTATTTTGTGTCGACACCCAAAATTTGCAGGAGGTCTCGATTTTTTTGTGTCGACACATTTTTCATTTGTGTCGACTCAAATGACCAGATACCAAAAGTGAAGAACCACTTTTGTGTCGACACAAAGTCAATTTGTGTCGACTCATTTTGAGTCCTGAGAGTTTCAGTTCTTTTGTGTTGACACAAAACTTATTTGTGTCGACACTAAACTTTAATACCTGAAAATAACTTCATACAACTGTTAGGATGTCAAACCATTTGTTCAAAGGTGTTAACACACTTGATATACTTCAAGTATACATTGCCTTAAAAGTGTTTGATTTAAATTTTAATTGGATTCAACGCAAAATATTCTCATTCAAGAATATTTAAAGTGTTTTAATACTTTTGAGAGTTGAGTCATTTCTTTTTGTTAAAGGTGTCAACTCAAATGTTTAAAATGTGTTAACACTTGCATTTTAAAAATATAAATATTATTCTTTTAAATCCATTTATTCTTAAAAAATAAATTATTAAAATCATTAAAATCAAAATAAAAAGCCCTTGGGCTAACACTTCTCCCTAAATGGGACCATACTAAACTTAGTACTTGATGTGCCTTACGTGTTTTCTTAGGATATGAAGTCAATCAAAAAGGTTATCGGTGCTATGATTCGGTCACTCAAAAATTGTATGTTTCCTATCATGTTGTCTTTTTTGAACGCTTACCTTACTTTACTCTACCCCTTAAAACCGCCTCAGTGGTCAAAGAAATTTTGATTCACATTGATCCTTTTTCTTCTACTTTTCCCTCATATGAGTATATCTCTAATGTTGACCTCTCTACTCTTCCCCCTCCTGTTCCCCCCCCCCCCCCCTTCTGTGTCTGTTGATGGGCCTTCATTTATTCTTAAAATTATACGTACTATTAAAATAAATATTATAAGATCCTATATCAACAAATATCTAATCAATGTATCCTTTTACAATGATGATTTTCTTAATATGCTCTATAAAATTAACTGTCCAAATCATCGATATGAGCTTGAGATGGGTTTATAAAAATTAAATTCTACTATAAAATGATATTTTCTACCGTACATAATAAAGAGTCAGTTGGTAACATATTAGAAGTTTCAATACTTGCTTTTTGTAGGACAAAGGAGCTTTTATTATTCTCCACTAAATTTTAATATATTATTGTTATAGATACACTTTATATTTATTTTAATAATCTTATAGTTAATTTTATAGAAGTTGTTAAGAAAATTATCTATACAAAAAATTAAATTGATCTAATATCAATAACTAATTATTTAAATATATTTATTATAAATAAAATAAATAGTTTATTTTTAGGAATAATTACACTTACCTCCCTTGAGATTTAAGCTTATTACAGGGACATCCCATGTGGTATCTGAAATTACACTGCCCACCCTTCTGCTTTACTTTTATATTTCACTTTAACCCTTCTGTTAGTTGATTGTTAGTTCACTGAACGAAAATTGATTTTACCGTTAAATATTTTATTTTATTTTTTTATTTTACCCTTATTAGCTTCAGAAGAATTAATTAATTCATCTCTCTCTCTCTCTCTCTCTCTCTCTCTCTCACACACACACACACACACACACACACACAAGCAAACCCACCGCCACCCACCTCCATGAACTCCACCATAAACCACCACCGCCAAAAAATTCATATCTCTCTCTCTCTCTCACACAAACAGTGGTTCGGTTTTCACATCCTTCGATCTGTGAATTTAAACTAAAACTCCATCTTTCTCTCTTTAAGCTAAAAATGTTCAGTTTCTCTCTCCCAAACCCTAAGATTCTCTCTCGTAAATTTGATGCAAAAAATGGTGAATTTAATTACATTTCTTAATACAATTTGATGTTTGATCGGATCATCATTATAAAAAAACCCTAACCATGTCTTGTGGATTGGAGTGGAAGCGACCATCAGAGGGAGGAGATGCCGCCAAAGTAGATCTGGGAGCAGCGAACCAATCCGTGGCAAACCAGGTGCTACGGCGAACCAAGTACGACAACGAGTTCAAGGGAGACTGAGTTCGCGGTGGAGTCCGCAGCGGAGCGACGAACCAGAGAGGGAGAAGGGGATGTATAGAGAGAGAAAGATCTATATTATATATATATATATAGAGAGAGAGAGAGAGAGGGAGGAGAGATTAGAGAGAGAGAAGGGAATCCGGCGCTTGGTGGCAGTGTCGGGTCGCCGGAGCAGATGGCGGCGAGGTGGCGTCGGCGCCGGTGAAAGTGCGGCGGTGGATGGGTGGCTCGTCGGAGCACATGGATTGGAATCTGGTCAACCGCCGTTCTCTTCGTATATAGGCGGCTCGCAGGCGGCCAATGAGCGCGTCAAGGCTTTCCCATGCTTGCTTGAGAGGACAAGCGTACAGCACCGGCGGATTTGGGAGGCCGAAGTAAGGGCAACCGGCGGTGTGCACCTTCATCTTCCCGAACTGGTCGAGGTATTTGAGGAACTCGATCACGTGCGCGCCACTGCACCGTGCCAGCGTCAACGGTGGCTTGTGGTTCTTCAGATACTGCAAGAACGTGTTCCAGTCTCGACGCTTCTATGACTCATACCTACTAGGCGCCGCCGACCCGACCGCTGACACAGCCTCTCTCAATCCTCCTCCTCTGCCACCACCAACACCGCCAGTTGCCGACGAAGGACCCTCACCTCGATTTAGGTCAAAAGCTCTGGCTCCTGATGCTGAATCCATCAACCACGTTGTGATCTTTCACAAAGACCTACAACGGGGATAAGATTTTTGTGGGTTTACTTTACTTAGACAACTGGGTTTTCTCAATTGATGGTGATTTTAGAACTTTCATCACTCTAAAATAATTCTTCAGTTTCGATCTGGAGTCATTTTCTATCTTGTTTCAATCTCTATGTGAACTGTTCTACAGTAACTAGAGGAGGTTTGGAGCTGAGGATCTTTTAGAGAGAGAGAGAGGGAGAGAAACTATCACTGTTACTTTCTAAATATGGAGATTACTGTAGAATTAGGGTAAAGAAAGAAGAAGAAGAAGAAGGGCTATAAAGTAAAGGGTAAAAAAGTAAATGTTAATTTTTCGTTAACGACGTTAAGTCAATAAGTCTGACAGATGAGGGCAGTGTAATTTTAAATACCACAGGGGAGGTACCTGTAATAAGCTTAAACCTCAAGAGAGGTAAGTGTAATTATCTCTTATTTTTAAAATCACACATGTCATTAAAATAAATATTTTAAAATATTTGTATATCGATAGATATCCAATCAATCGATCCTTATACGTAGATGATCTTCTCAATATGCTCTTCAAATTCGGTTTGGATTATCAATCTAAGCTTGAGATGGATTCATAAAAATTAAATTTTATGATAAAATGATGTTTTAAAGTTGGTTGTTTAGGTAAAACATCAAATTTTTTGTTTTTTGTTTAAATTGGATAATTTTGTCTTTCTATATAATTAAAAATAACAATTATATATAGTTGTTAGTTATAGTAAATAAGTTATGAATTATGGGTATTATCATATTTTAATAGTGGTCAAATCTCTCCTGTGCCATTTATTCCCCCTCAGTTAGCTTCTATCCCAGCATTTCCTCAAGTTTATTCTCATTGTCGTCATGCTCCACCAACACCGCCTTCTAGCTCCCCTGTCTCCCCATCTGCTTCTCTGGACTCTGATCTGCCAACACATCATTATCCTACTCGTGATCCTCGTCCATCGATAAGATTACTTGGTTTTACTAATACTTGTTTCTCATCTACCTATCGCTCTTTCCTTTCTCGCATCCAGGCTTATTTTGAACCTAAGTCTTATAAAGAAGTTTGTACTGATCTAATTGGATCACTGCCATGAATGATGAGCTTACTGCTCTTATTAAGACTCAGACTTGGGAATTAGTCCCCCTGCCGGATGGTAAGAATTTGATTGGTTGCAAATGGGTCTGCAAAGTCAAGACTCACTCGGATGGCTCTTTGGAAAGGTACAAAGCTCGTTTAGTTGCTCAAGGATTTTCTCAGGAGTATGGTATTGATTATAAGGAGACATTTGTCCTATTGCCAAGATGAACACTGTTCGCACCTTGATTACTGTAGCCGTTGTACACCAGTGGCCTCTGTCTTAGTTAGATGTCAAGAAAGCCTTTCTCAATGGTTATTTGTCTGAAGAAGTATCTATGCATCCTCTTCCTGGTTTTTCTCATCCTCCTAAACTTGTATGCCACCTTCGTCGTGCTTTATATAGGCTTAAGCAGTCTCCCCGTGCTTGGTATGTACGATTTCAGTCCGCTGTGTTACACATTGACTAGTCCACATGACTCTGCCCTTTTTACTCGACACACCTCTACTAGCTTAGTTCTTCTATTATTATATGTGGATGATATGATCATTACCAGTTCTGACTATGCTGCCATTAGTGAAGTGAAGCTTCATTTATTTTAAGAATTCGAAATAAAAAATCTGGGTCCTCTACATTAATTTCTAAGCATCGAGATGGCATCTTCTCCCAAAGGCTCTCTTTTATCTCAGACCAAGTATGCTACAAATATTTTTCATCATGTCAATCTCATCAATGACATGGTAGTTGACACTTCTATTGAACTCAATGCCAAACTCTCTCCTTATGATAGTGTTCCACTTGAAGATCCAACTGTGTATCGTGAGCTAGTTGGTTGCTTAGTCTATCTCACAGTGACCCGTCCTGATATTGCAAATGTTGTGCACATTTTGAGCCAATTTGTCTCAGCTCCCCAGTCTTACTCATTGGGCAGCTTTACTACGAATATTGCGTTATGTTCGTAGTACTATTCTTTAGTCCTTCTTCTCTCTTCCACTTCAAGTTTGACTCTTAAGGCTTTTGCTGATGCCGATTGGGTGGTTGATCCTTCTTATCGAAAGTCCACCTCTAGTTTTTTGTGTTTTTCTTGGGGGATTCTCTTATCTCTTGGAAAACAAGAAACAATATGTGGTTGCTCGTTCTTTTGCCGAAGTTGAGTATAGTTCCATGGCTTATACTACTGCTGAGATCGTGTGGCTCCAGTGGCTTCTGTCTTATATGAGGATTTCCCTTCTTTTGCCTGCTCTTTTGTATTGTGATAATACAAGTGCTATTCAAATTGTCCACAATTTAGTTTTTCATGAGCGTAACAAGCATATTGAGATTAATTGTCATTTTATTCGTCAGCATCTTCAGTGTGGAACTATCACTTTGCCTTTTGTCCCCTCCTTATTGCAGTTGGCTGACTTCTTCACCAAAACACGTGCTGCGGCTCATTTTCGTTTTCTTCTTGGCAAACTCTCGATACTCTCAGCTGTCACATCATGAGTTTGAGGGAAATGTGAGAAGTAATAATGTAATTTTATTATTTTTAGTGTGGGTAGTTTAGTCTTCATGTTAATAAGGGTTAGCCTATATAGACTTTTCTAATTAGCTTTGTATAAATTTAAGTTATTGTTTTTGCAAATAAACATAGGTCATGTTTAACAAACACTCTATATTCATTCAATACGGAAAATTTCATGTGTATGTATGGTTGTGCAAGGAAAATTTTGAGAACCATTTGAAATAAATTTTAGTGCTTTGAGTTAAGGAATGAAATGTTTATTCAAGTTTTGGAGAGTCATTCATGTTAGATTTGACATTTTAGACTATTTAGCTTCCTTATGGTATTTATTGTATGCTTCTAGGCCCTAATTGTCTGGGTGGATTATGAGAGAATATTTATAATTAAAATAACAGAACTAACGAATTAACACTAAGGAATTAATGAGTTAGTATTATCTCGAAACAAATTCGACAAAATGTGAATGCAAGAAAAATAAAATAAGCCCGTGAAAATGAAACCGTTGGGTTAATCAAAGATACCGAATTTAATTTTGGGCACTTTTTGGGATATGATAGTAATAGTAGTTTCACGGGTCTAAGGTTGATTTAATCAAGAATTTATAAGAACAGTGTCATTGGAGTCAAGACAGAGAAAAAAAATGACACTTGATTTTGTATTTCACCTGTCCCCGTAGCACTCGAGGTGGAGATATTCATTAGTTCAGTTTTGTTTATTTTCAATGTTATTCTTGTTTCCAGATTTTGGTACTTAGTTTTACTTTTTTTGGCAGATGTGAATTGTTTCTTTCCAACCGTAAAAAACCTGAAAGACTGCCATTTGGTTTGGTGAAACCATAGAGACTCATTTGAAGGTTGCAGAAGAACAAGTGGCATTGGCAGTTCAGTCAATTAAGCTTTTAGTGAGACTCATAAAATTGCCGAAACATGGTTCACAAAAGGTACACTTGAGAGGTAATTATTTAAGGTGACATGGTCAACTTAGCGCTTGCATTTGTTTAATTGTGCATTCAAGCTTTGATGTAATTATAATTTGGAATTCTTATCTTCTGGTTTGTACTAGTTGTTAGCAGATTAGAAATTTTGAAACTGGTTAATACATTTAATGCATAGGTATCTTAATTAGAAGGAGAAGTAGCTCCTATAATATATTCATAGGTGGTAACTCCAAAAGCATTGAGTGTACTTCGTATTCGTTTCATCAAAGCATCATTCACAATGAACAAAATGATAAACAATTCTTTCTCAACATGAAACAATTCAATCAATGTCATGTTATATAAATGCCATAAACTTTAACTCTCTACTTTTACCATTGTCTACATTGCGACAATGATAAAGATTCTTAACAGACACTACAAGAAAAAGTATCAACCGCGATGCCTTTTCCCGACAAAGACAAAATTTTGTCGCTGAAAGTCAACCTTCGCCGACGAGCTCCCTAATGTCGTCGTCATAGGGTTGCCGATGTTCTGCGACGACCCATTCTCGTTGGAGAAGGAATGTTTTTGCGCGACAACTTACATATTTCGTCGCTGAAGGTGTTAAGATTTCGCGCCAACACTCGTGCCAAATCTGAGAGAATTTACTGGAGTTCTAAACATCTTTACGCGACAAAGTCTGTCGTCGCAGTTGCTCTTGAAGCTCAAAACACCCTTGCGTGACAATAGTTGTTCATCGTCAAAGGACTGAGATTTTTGCGCCAACACAATTAGCTTCGCGAGCTTGGGGACTTCTGCTGTGCCGACAACACTGCTCGACGGGGAAGCCGAGATTTTGTTTGTCGACGTCACGTCGCGAAAACCCTCATCTAATCTCTACCTCTTAGCCTTTGCGCACCACAAACCCTCATCTAATTAATCTGCTTCCCAACCTTCGCGCGCCACAAACCCTAGCATCTCTAATCTATATCTCCCAAACTAACCACCAAGCCACACTAAACTTTAACCCACCGCCGCTTGAACTTCCCCGTCGCCGTCGCGCGCTACTACTTCTCTGCCATTGCCGCTTGCGCTTCCAGCCACACTACCATCGCCATCGACGCCTGTGCCTCAAGCCGTTGCTTTTGCCGCCTGCGCCGCCTACGCTTGAAGCCGTCGCCGTCGCCCCCTCCCCCTGCGTCTTAAGCCACCGCCGCTGCCCCTTGCACCTCAAGCCGCCGCTCCTTTGATTGGTAATTTTTTTTTGAAGTTTTTTTAAGTTTTCATCTCTTGTAGTTTTCATTAATTGATTTCATCCAAACAGAGCATATAATATTACGTATTCTTGTATTCATATTTGGTTGAATGTGTTTGGTTGATTGGGATCGTTGATATGATATCTTCATGTTTGTTGTGAGTGTTAAACGAAAAAGGAAAACTGTGGATGATGTCCATAACCATTTTGGTCCTTTAGTTTACTCCCCACTTTATCTGCCTAAACACACTGAAGGAAAAACCTAAAGGTTATCTTGGTACTCTGCATTTATTTTTTCTAATTCAGTATATCTCATGTTCTCCCTTTTTGGGTCCAAATCCAAAAACAGAGTGAGAGGGTGAGATAGAGGGATGGTGGTGGCCCAATGAAAAAATATTTTATGAAAAAATATTTAAGAATAATAGCACTACAATGATTAAGAAATACATATCAAAACTTGATGGTGGTGGCCCACACTCCTGAATCCATAATTGGCTATGATGTATAGTTTGTTGCAAGGGAAGAAGATAAAGATTCCAGATAAAAACCATGAAACTTACATGAACAATTAAGCTCTACCATAACTTGCAAAAGAAGGGGGCAAAGGGAATACTAAGCATTGAACAATTCTCTTGGAACTAAACAATTTACATCTTTAAGCATTTAAACTTCTCTTTTAGCCTGAGAATTTACCGTTTTTAAACTTCTCTGGTGTACTGTGGCATGGAGCAGGGTCCCCTTGCTTGCTTGCATTGAAACAAACTTATTGTGAAATGTCAGTTTATAGAAGCCAACAGAACATTAGTCCGGTGAGCTGTCATTTTGTTGTTTTTGGCAGCTATGAAATGTCAAAAGGGAGTTGATGATAAATTCCAACTTTGTAGCAGAGCTGCTGTAATATGGCTGCAGTCATATGCAACCGAAAAACACTAATTCCTGGTGTCGTAGTTGATGAATAACACATGATGAATTACGGTCATGTATGAAAGTTCCATCTATCAAAAGAGTGGTCCTAACATCTTCTTTTGCACTTTTCATTTGCAACTGTGTATCTTTTGTGCAGAATACAATATTTCACTAAGAAAAGGACTAGGTTCTAATTTCTACAAATAGTACTGCTATAACTAAGCTGTCACAAAACACACACAAAAAACAAAAACAAAAGCAATTGATATGTGGGTGGGTGGGTGTGTGTGAGAGAGAGAGAGGCTTTGTGAAAATTTGCTTGTCATATTTGTTTTAGTTTCGCTAGCTGTGTATATATATGAATGTAAAATTTATTTATGATATATGAAACAGTATACAATGATTAATTTTACTATATTTTTAATATACGACTTTATGTTCATTTCATATATATATATATATATATATATATATATATATATATATCTGCACAGACACTCAAGCCATGTCATGTTGTATCCGTTCTGAGTAA
>JAUMHN010083375.1:2091-16893 GCA_032360265.1 Heliamphora ciliata
AAGGAGGTTTATATTAGCGATACCGTAATTAATCCTATCCGACGGGGAGTAAGGCCTTACTACCAACATGCAGAATTAATTACATCGCCTACAAACCGGTGATGAAGACCATTGGATTTATTTGTGACTAAATTTTCTCTCCACTTAGATTTTAAAAATATTTTTTAGGGTTATAAAAATTTGTTTAATTAAAATAAATTTATTAATTTTGAAAACCACACGATTCGAAAGATTTCAAAACATATTTTCGGGTACACGATCCAAAAGATTTCGATTTGTCAAACAATCTTTGCATGCTTTAATGTGTAACAAATAAAATAACCGATGAATGCACAATTTTTCCTATAGGTTTACAACTAAGGTAGTGATTAAAAGCATTCAAAATATTTTATTTTTACGTTACACATTTTTTGAAAATAGTAATTTATTAAGATTAAACATTTTTCTATTTAATTAATTCAAAAATCAAAATTAATTTTTATATATTTCAAAGATATCCAATTTAATAGAAAATCATCTTAAACGTGTTATTTTTACAAAATTTTAATTAAAACAAAATTTTTCGAATTAACTAAATTAACAGGAATATATAAAACAGACATACATCATTCTTGCAGTATAAAAGAATATAAATGTAAGATATGTATATATTCCAGCTTTATGATCAAATAGAAACTCTGATGAGTTTTTGTCTTGTATACAAAGATAAACTGTCATCTTTCAATTCTTTTCTAAATTAGCTTCCGGTATCCAAGTTGCATCAAGATTCCTCGATATACAATGTTATACATATACAACACTCTCGAGTTTTGAACATTTTAGAAAACACAAGTCAAACAGCCCCGACTAGCCACCACCACCACTGCGAGACCATCGGCGCCGCTGCAAGCCACCGGTTCAGGCAGCTTTTATCGGCTCTTCTGAACTTCGTTCTCAACGCTATTTTTTCTGAAAAATAGATCTCAAAAAATACTATTTTTCTATAAAAAACCCGATTCAAAAACAGCTCAAGAAATAGCTTTCGATGGCCGCCGAAACAGCCTCCTGCTGCCCTTGTGCCGTCGCCCATTTGGGCTTTTCCCGTGGTGGTTTGTGTTCCTGTTTTCTCCTATTTTTAACACTAATATCCAGCAACATGCTACCTTAAAGAACGCCTCAAAAATAGTCCCGAACAAGCCTAAAAAACAGCCCTGATCGGCCCAGTGCCATCGCCAGTTGCCACCGCCTATTGTGTGGCTATTTTGCTTATGTTTTTCTATAGTTTTAGACTTTTTTTTAAGGTACTATTTACTGCTATTTTATGGATAAATAATTTCTCAAAATTAGTCCCGAAAATATCACAAAAAACATAAAAAAAGGACCCGAACCGCTTCAAGAAACTGTCGTCGCTGGTGCTATTTTTTTGCCTTTTTTTGCTAGATTTTTGAACTTGTTTTGGTGCTATTTTTAATACATAAAATCTACAAAAAACTTACCGCAATAATTTGTTCCAAAACCATTGAAAAACCACTACGATCCGTGGCCTGAAACACTCGAAACCACCGCTGGTTATGCCGCCGACAGTTCATTGTATTTTTGAATACTCAAACCTGTTCTTAAATATTTTAAATAATATTTAAAAATAAATAAAAGTTTTTACATCAAAAATCTATGTCCCGTAGGCTCACAATCAAAACTAAAAAGCTTAAACTATCACGATGAACCCTCATGATTAAAAAAAATTAAATCAACATTCAAACCATTCAATCAAACATGAATATAATGATAATCATAAAACTGGGATTAGAACGCCTGCAAAATAATGTTAGCACAGTTTCAAAACTACCCGGCCCCTCGATAAACCATAAATAGAAATCAAAACAACTCTAATACAAATTGTTGGAGGCAAACTGCCAAAATCATTGATTTGTAAACGATTTTTTGAAAAATAAAAATTGGACCTGTAATCGCTGAAACAAGCTCCAGATAAAAAAAAATTGATGTCGAACGATCAAAAATAAAACCCGTGCCACCACAGTTAATTCAGCTGAATACCTTTTGGTTGATTCTCCAACTACAAACTTGGATTTCTCGAGTTGAAGCTCCGATCAGACCTTTTACTGTATTCTCAATGCGATTCCTGAACGTAGTGTGGGCTACGAATCTCCATGAACTAAAATTTGCAGAACTTGGGCAACCTTAGTCGTGAAAGACAACTTATGATTTTGGTTCAGCCTACTCGTATATTTATAGGGCTACAGCAGGGACCTGTGGAGTATTTATAACATAGACTTCTAAGTAACCCAGATACCCATCCATCGATTTTTGTAACTATGCAAACCTCTCAAAGGTTTGCGTAATTATGAAAACCTTGTAGCAGTTTTCACAATTTTTATAAATTACTAAATTACAGTTCACACTACTAAAGAACTTTAACTGCACTCTTAGTCATAATCTCAAGATCAATTTATATTGAGCTCATATTATTAAATGTTTTGCTCATCTTCCCACATTAAGATTTTCGATACTGCCAATTAAATTTAATTATTAAAAATTTAATTTAATCAGCATCTTTAAAATTCCTTAATGTTGGAGGTAAAACTGTCAAGATCATTATTTTTGTAAACAATTTTTGATAAAAATTAACTGGGCAGGCAAATACCGAAACGGGCTCAAGATAAAACTTTTAATGTCAAACGATCAAAATAAAAACTCGTACAATCACAATTAATTTCAAAGAATACTTTTTTTCGGTCGATTCTTCAACTATAATTTTGTTTCCGAGTTGAAGCTCTCATCAGACTTTCTACTGTATTTCCTTATGTGATTTCCGAACGTATTATGCGCTACAAACCTTTGAGAACTCGTACTAGCAGAACCTTGTTGACTTTAGTCTTAAAGACGAGTTATGAATTTAGTTTAGCCAACTCACATATTTATAGGGTTATAACAGGGACCTGAGGAGTAATTATAATAAAGACTTCAAGTGAAACACAAATACGTATCCAGCGATTTCTGCAATTAAGCAAACCTCATAGCGGTATCAACAATTATGAAAATCTTGCAGCGATTTTTGCAATTTTTGTAAAACACTTAATTATAATTCACACCACTATAGAACTATAATTGCACTCTAAACCATAATCTCAAGATCTTCTTGCATTGAGCTCCTGTTATGAAATGCTTAACTTATCTCCCCACATTAAGATTCTCGATACCCACCAATTAAATTTAATTACTGATAATTTAATTTAATCGGCATCTTCCAATTCCTTAAACTATTCTGCTTAACTTATTTGACCGCCGGATAATCAAATTCATTTGTAGGGTTTGGAGCGGTCAAAACTTGTAAGGTTCCTTAAGGGGTTATCGTCAATTCCAATCATTTGAGATAAAAATTTTGTCAATAATTAATATTCATCATATAAATAATAACATTATCTAACTCACCGAAAATATAGACCCATATAAGATTATATTTCTAATGAATCAAAATAATGAATATTAAATATACGTAAATCAATAATTATTTTAGATTTGTGAGCATAAGCATTATTCACAATAACCTTGGGGTGTGAATTAGTTTATATATAGTCAGTATAAAACTAATTATCCCAATGTGTTCCGTTTAATACACAAATTGTACTATCACAGAGAGTCGAAACAATAGACGACGTTATTATCTGTTCCCCATAATCAACACAGGCTTACTAAAACTTTGTGCTACAGTTGTACGAATGGTATGTTCATTTACATCTAAACTGTGAATAAATAACTTATATTCTGCAAGAATCTAAAATCTGATCTTTTGTGTGTAAGTCGTACTCTAAATATCAGATTAAATACTATACAAAATAAAAGACATCCATGCATAACATTAATAAAATGATATTGCATACATTACTCATTAAGATTCTCATAAAATAAAAAATTAATTTTATTAAAATAAAATTAAATACTAATAAAAATATGATTTTCAATATACAACCCTAATAATCTCTCACTTATACTTAAAATCATGCTGCCATACATCTGACTCCCATACCCTCTATATGACTATAAAAAGTCTTAGCCAATAAGCTTTTTGTAAAAGGATCTGCAAGGTTGTCTCCTGATGCAATCTTGGTCACAATAACATCACCCCTCTATACAATTTCTCGTATCAGGTGATACTAATACTCAATGTGCTTTCCTTTCTTGTGGTCCCTTTGCTCCTTCGAGTTTGAAGTAGCTCTACTATTGTCACAATAAAGTGTAATAGCTGACTGAACTGAAGGAACCACCTCTAGATCTAACATAATGTTTCTGAGCCAAACGGCCTCCTTGGCTACTTCAGAAGCAGCCACGTGCTCGGTATCTATGGTGGAATCAGCAATGCAGGACTGCTTAATACTCCAACTTATAACTCGACCTCCTAAGGTAAACACATATCCTGAGATAGACTTTCGGGAATCCTTGTCAAATTGGAAGTCCTTGTTTGTGTACCTCAAAGGTACTAGACTATTTGCCTGATAAACACACATATAATTCTTAGTCCTTTCAGGTACTTAATTATATATTCTTTACCGTAGTTCAATGCTCCTGCCCTGGGTTAGACTAATATCTGCTAACCATGCCGACGGTAAAATAAATGTCAGGTCTAGTGGAAAGCATAACATATATGACGCTTCCAACTGCTAAAGCATAAGGAACCGCCTTTATCTTCTATATCCCATCAAGTGTTTTAGGACACTGATCCTTAGATAGAGTGATCCTGTGCTTGAAAAGGAGAAACCCTTTCTTGGAATCCTGCATGCTAAAACTAGCAAGGATATCATCGATATACTTTGCTTGTAATAAGCTGAACATTCTTTGTTTTTGATCTCGCACAAACTTGATCTCAAAGATGTAATAGGCTTTTCCCAAGTCTTTCATATCGAACTGCTCAAATAACTATACATTAACCGTAGATAATGCCCTCACATCGTTTTTAATGAGCAAGATATCGTCTACATAAAGTATTAGGAAGATCACCATGCTTCCATCACGGTTCTTGTACACATAGGACTCATCTGGACTCTGATCAAAACTATAAGACTTTATGACTTGATCAAATCGAGTATTCCAAGACCTTAATGCTGGCTTAAGGCCATAAACGGATCTCTTAAGCTTGTACAACATGTGCTCTTAGCCCTTCGTAATGAATTCGTCTAGTTCTATCATATAGATACATTTGTCAAGACTTCCGTTAAGAAAAGCTATTTTGACATCTATTTGCTAGATTTTGTAATCGAAATGAGCAGTAATGGATAAGAGAATTCGGATAGACTTAAACATGGTTATTGACGAAAAGGTTTTCACATAATCGATCCCTTCTTTGTGAGTGAACCCTTTAGTAACAAGCTTAGCTTTGAAGGTTTCAACCTTTCCGTTTGCTCCTCTCTTCCTCGTGTAGATCCACTTGCATCCAATGAATTTTATCCCTTCGACAATGATCTCTCTGTACCGACTCTGTCACATCAGAGATGGAGGTAACAATCATAGACTCTCGCCCATTTTCCTAGGTCCGAGGCATCCAATGACTTGCGAGGTAATGAAAAGTTTCATACGGAGCTACAACAACAAACACCCCCCACTGAGGCCACCACTTCATTTACGAGGATTAACCTAAAGGAGCGAAGCACCTACTTGCGTAAAGTTTTTGAACTTTCACCGAGGAGCAATGTTGGCCCAATTACACACGCACAGATTGTTATGGCACATCTACGAAATCATAAAGAAAACACATCGCTCACTACGAAAAATATTTGTAAATACATACAGTCAGATACAAAACCTTTAATGGCATTCTGCCACATCATCCATTTAACCATGGAGATCAACCAACCTTTACGAAATGTTCCCACCATTCCAACCGAATAGTTCAAAAACCACGGCTTAACCCTAAGGGTTAGCTTTAAACCTTCAAAACTAGATTTTTACACTTTTTACATAAATCTCTTCAATTTTCAAAACACATCCTTTTGAAAACCCCAGACACGCACACGTCCACTAACTTTATAGTAAATCGTAAAAACACAAAACATGTTTTTTGTCCAACTAAACACGGATTAAACACAAGTCCAACATTTTTAGCATTTTAAAAATGGTAAAAAGGTATATGATCACATTTAGCATCCCTTTAAAGCAAGGTAGTCTAAAATTCTACCTCGGTGAATTAAAATTCAAAACTTTGAAAATCGGTAAGAAACCAAAGTTACCAAAACACGTTTCTGCTTAGATGAACGCGATGCCTACGGCAAGGATATCGAGGATCCACTATCCAAACGCCAAGATTTAGACCCAAATCAAGCTAAAATTTAGAGAGAAGGTAGAGCTTAATAGATATTTTTCTGGCGAGATGAGAGGAAGCTTGCAAAATAAGCTTTGGCACAAAGCTCAAGACATGGGTTAACTTTATGAAATCTCGCGATCGGCTATTTGCTCGAGCGAACAGGGATCCACTCATGCGGTCCCCCACTGACCTAATTCTCGACTACTATCCCACTCAAGCAGTCATTGCTGGGTGGAAAACCCAAACAAAAGATGCATGACTGAGTCCATGCATGCATAACACATAAAGAAACATGCTATTCTAAAACGATTGAAGCAACAACCAACACATCGAATAAACATTATGAAAAATAAATAGAATCGAGTCCCACAACTCTACCCCCTTAAAGGAATTTCGTTCCCAAAATTCCCCACAAGGTCACGAAGAAAACAACTTTGGATATCTAGCATAAACTTTGGACTCAAGCTCCCACGTAAATTTCTCAACCCCATCATAAAGCCATAGAATCTTGACATATGCAATGGCCCTCTCTCTCAACACCTGCCCATTCGTATCTATAATTCTCACAAATCATTCCTCAAAAGAAATATCCTCATTTACCTGCAACTCAGCCCAATTCAAGATGTGTGATGGATTAAGCTCGTACTTTCGAAGCATGAAAACATGAAACACATTGTGCACAGATGACAGCTGAGGAGGCATGGCCAGATGGTATGCCACCTCTCCAATCCTCTCTAAGATTTCAAACGACCCAATAAAACGCGACGACAACTTCCCGCTATGGCCAAATCTCATCAAACCTTAGCGTGGTGAGACTTTTAGAAACACATGGTCCCCCTCCCCAAACTCTAAAGGCCTCCTCCTCTGATCAGCATAATTTTTCTGATGACTCTGGACCGTCACCAAACGTTAACGGATCATGATAATCTTTTTCGTTGTTTCACGCACTAAGTCTGGTCCCAAAATTGTGCTTTCTCCAACATCTGTCTAACACATCGACGACATACACGGCTTACCATACAAGGCCTCAAAGGGCACCATCCCAATGCTATATTGATAACTGTTGTTATACACAAACTCTGCCAAGGTAAATGATCCTCCCAAAAACCTTAGAAATTGAGTACACAATCCCTCAGCATGTTTTCCAAAATCTGTATAGTATGCTCAGACTGCCCGTCCGTCTGAGGATGAAAAGTAGTACTAAAGAGTAAGCTCATCCCCAGAGCTACCTAAAGACTTTGCAAAAAGCGCGATGTAAAGTGCGGGTCTCGGGTGGCAATAATAGATATAGGTACTCTGTATAACCAAATAATCTCACTGACATACAACCTACTCAATTTGTCCACGGAGTCTTTTACCTGAATGGGAAAAAAGTGCATGGACTTTGTCAATCTGTCAACCACAACCCAAACAGCGTTATGCCCCTTAGGTGATCTAGAAAGTCCCGATACGAAATCCATCGTGATGTTCTCCCACTTTCATTTTGATACCACTAACGGCTATAGTAACCCTATAGGTCTTTGATGCTCTGTCTTTACTTGCTAACAAGTAAGGTACCGAGAAACAAACTAAACCACATCTTTCTTCATTTCCCTCCACCAGAACTGACGGCGTAGATCATGAAACATCTTGGTGCCTCCTAGATGCACTGTAAAACAGGAATGGAGAAAATCACATAATACATCAGCACGATAAGACTCTGGCACAAACTCTGATCCTAGCTCACAACCCAATCTGTGGTATCCTTCCCACTAACAATATGATCTCGTAATATCTGAGCTTCTTAATCTGTCTGTTCAGCCTCCAGAACATAGGCAACTAATGTAGGTTGTGAAATTACTAAGAATAATGTCGCACCCACCTTCGTCTCTCCAAGATATAAATCAAACTCGCTAATCTCTCTAAGCATGTCCCATTCTCATATGGTAATCGAAGCTAACAAACTATGATATCTCCTGCTAAGAGCGTTGGCCACAACATTGGTCTTCACGGGATGATATTGAAGATTGAAATCATAGTCCTCCGAGAACTCCATCCACCATCGCTAGCATAGAATTAGGTCATTTTGAGAAAATAAGTATTTTAAACTCTTGTGATCTAAGAAAACCTTAGAGTGCTCACCATAAAGATAGTGCCGCCATGCCTTCAAGGCAAAGACCACAGATGTTAACTCTAAATCATGTGTCGGGTAATTCTGTTCATGAGTTTTCAACTGTTGAGATCCGTAAGCCACAACCTTACTTTTCTGCATCAAAACACAACCCAAACCATCATGCGACGCATCATAATACATTGTGTAACCCAAACCTCATTCTGAAATGACTAACACTGGTGCAGTCATCAATCTCTTCTTTAATTCCTAGAATGCCAACTCACAGGGCTCATTCCAAACGAACTTGACTCCCTTTTGCGTAAGATGCGTCATCGGCGCGGCAAGTCTAAAAAAGTCGTTCACGAATTGCCGATAGTAGCCTGCTAAACCCAAAAAATTGTAGATCTCAAATAATTTTTTTGGTTATCCCCAATCCATCACTGCGTTAGTCTTTGAATAATCCATAAATACTCCATCCCTCGATACCGCATGTCTAAGAAACCTCACCTCAAGCATCCAAAATTCACACATCTCAAATTTTGCATATAGACGATGCTCTCTCAAAAGCTATAGAGCAATACGTATATGTTCTTCATGCATGTCCCTCGATTGTGAGTAGATAAGAATGTCATCCACGGACACAACCACAAAACTATCCAAATACTGAAATATATGGTTCATCAAGTCCATGAACATCGCCGGAGCATTCGTCAAACCGAATGGCATAACTAAAAACTCGTAGTGACCATAATGAGTCCAAAAGGCGGTCTTTGCTATGTCTTTGTCCCTAATCCTTAACTGATGATATCCTGACCATAAATCAATCTTCGAAAAGTAACTCAAACCCTTTAGTTGATCAAAAAAGTCATCAATCCTTGGCATAAGATACTTATTTTTCACTGTTACCTAGTTTAATTTTTGATAGTTAATACATAACCTCAAGGGTCCATCTTTCTTTTTAGCAAACAAGGCTAGAGCTCCCCACGATGATGCACTCGGACGTATAAACCCCTTATCAAGAAACTCCAGAAGTTGTACCTTGAGTTCTTATAACTCATCCGGTGCAAAATGATAAGATGGCATCGAAATAAGAACAACTCCCAGAACGAGATCGATAGAAAACTCTACCTCACGACTCGGTAGCAACTCAAAAAGATCGTCATGAAAGACATCTAGATAGTCACAAACGATAGCAGGAAGCTCCCCTTGAACCCCAACCGCCTCATCTAATATGAAAGTAGAAAAGAGAAAACCTATGTTTTTTCGGTTCCAAATAACACGAGCCATGGACACTAAACCCTAATCCCGATTGCCCACAAAACAAAAACAATCACCCTTAAGCATACAAATTGATACCCTTCATTGATCACAATCGATAATGGCACGATAGGTGGTCAGCCAATTCATTCCTAGGATAATATTGAACGTGGTCATGTTTAGAGTGATGAAATCAAACTATAAACAGTGGCCGTCGACCTCAAACTTACAGGATCTACAAACTCATCCCAACACCACGTTCCCACTGACCGGGGTCTCTACACACAATGTGTTACCCAACGAGTCTATCTCGAACCCCTAAGCAGATGCAAAAGAAAAAAATATAAGAAAAATGTGATGCTCTCGTGTCGATGAGAACACTAGCCCATGATCTGTACACTAAGAGAGTGCCTCTGATAACTGAGGTAGTCGCTACAGCTTCAGGCACAATCGGTGCCTTGGAATAACTGGGATCTATATGGGCATACACTCTGCCCTGCGGTCCTTGGGTCTGTCTACCAAAGTGTTAGGGTTGGTTTACTGAAAATCATGTTTTAGTATTTAATTTTATTTTTAATAAAATTAATTTTTTATTTATGAAAATTTTTATGAATAATGTATGTATATCATTTCTTTAATATTATGCATAGATATCCTTTATTCTGTATAATATTTAATCTGGTGTATAGAGTACAGCATACACGCAAAAGATCAGATTTTAGATTTTTACAGAATATAAATTTTATATTTACAATTTAGATGGAAATAGACATACCATCGGTATAACTGTAGTACAGAGTTTTAGTAAGCCTCTTTTCGTTACGGGGAATAGATAATAGCGTCGTCTATTGTTTTGACTCTCTGTGCTAGTACACCTTGTGTGTATTTAACGTAACACATTGGGATAATTAATTTTATACTGACTATATAAATTAACTTACACCCAAGGTTATTATGAATAGTGCTTACGTTCTTAATCCTAAAATAATTATTGATTTGCGTATGTTTAATATTCGTTATTTTTAATCATTAGAGGGTGCGATCTTATATGGGTCTAAATTTTCGATGAGTTGGATTGCAATATTATTTATAGAGTGAATATTAATTATTGACGGCATTCATGTCCTGAAAGATCGGGATTGATGATACCCCCTTAAGGAAGCTTATAAGTTTTGACCGGACCAAATCCTGTAGATGAATTTGATTATCTGGCAGTCAAATAAGTTAAGCAGAAGGACTTAATAAATTTTAAGAAGCCAATTAAATGAAATTATCAGTAATTAAATTTAATTGGCGGATATCAAAAATCTTAATGTGGGAAGAAATGATAAGCATTTAATAACAAGAGTTCAATACAAGAAGGTCTTGAGATTATGGGTCAGAGTGCAATTATAGTTCTTTAGTGGTGTGATCTATAATTCAGTATTTTATGAAAATTGCTGAAATCGCTGCTAGTTTTCCATAATTGTAGATTCCGCTATGAGGATTGTTTAATTGCGAAAATCGCTTATGGGTATATGTGTTCCACTTGAAGTCTTACTCATAATTACTCTATTGGTTTCTACTGTAGCCCTATAAATATGCGAGTAGGTTGAACCAGTTTTATAACTTGTCTTCAAAACTAAAGCTATCGAGGTTCTACCGGTACGAGTTCTTGATAGATTGTAACCCACATTACATTCAAGAATTGCATAAAGCAATACAGTAGAAGGTCTAACGGGAGCTTCAACTCGGAATAAAAAATGTAGTTGAAGATTTGACCGGTAAAAAGGTATTCTTCTAAACTAACTTTGGTTACACGGGTTTCTTTTTTATTGTTCGACGTCAAGTTTTATCTAGAACCCGTTTTGTCGTTTGCCCCTCAGTTAATTTTTAACCGAAAACCGTTTACAAAAATAATGATCTTGGTAGTTTTGCCTCCAACAATTGGTATTAGTGCCATTTTATTTTTTATTTACAGTTATCGGGGTCAGGTAGTTTTAGAACTGTGCTAACTTGATTTTGTAGGCGTTCTAATCTCGATTTTTTGATCATCATTTATTTCATATTTGATTGAATGCGTGGATGATTATTATTTTTTTAATCACGGGGGTTGACCGTGATAGAGCGAATGTGAACCTTCAGGACATAGGATTGATGTAATAGCTAGTTATTTGTTTGTAAATATTAGTTTAGAATATTTAAGAACACGTTGAATATCCAAGAACACGAAGAATATGTGACAAAATCAGCGGTGGTTTTGGGTTTTTAATGGGCCACGGATCGCCGTAAGTTTTTAATGATTTTAAATAACTTTTCTAGTGAGTTTTGTGCAGTATTTATGCATTAAAAATAGCAGTAAAAATAAATCAAAAATAGTAGAAAAAATCACCAAAAACAACCCACCACTTGCGGTTTTGCCGACGGTGTGGCGGTTTTGATATTTTTTGGGTCATTTTTAGACTATTTTTTGTACAGCTATTTTAGACATAAAATAGCAGTAAATATATCTTAAAATATTATCCAAAAACCATTAAAAATCTGGGCCAAACAGTGCACAAAAAAGGTGTAAAACTGCTTCAATTTTTCAACGGAGGCGCAACAGGCGCTGTTCGAGGGCTGTTTTTAGGACTTTTTCAAACTGTTCTCGAGGCGTTCTTCAAAGCATCATGTGGTTAGATATTTGAGATATTTTTTTATAAAAAACAGACGCAAAAAGACCATCGAAAAAAGTCCAAATGGGCGGTGGAAAAGGGTGGTGCCACTGATGGGCTGCGGCAGCTGTTTTTAGGTAGTTTTTTGGCTATTTTTGGGCTGTATTTGAATCATATTTTTTAACAAAAATATAGTATATTTCATTAGCTGTGTTTAAAAAAAATAGGACAAAAATAGAGTTCAGATGAGGCCGAAATGGCCTCGGAAAGTTGGCGGCGCAGTGCTGTTGCGAGGTAGCAGCATTTTTTATGTTTTGACGACTATCAACAAGAGGCTTAAGAGGTTCTGCCTCTGGAGAGGTATTAGAGTGGTATGATGCCCTCCATGCTCCTAGCCGAGCTTATATCGATGCCTCTGGCTTTGCTCGATTCATACCCTTGTTGGGTAGGACGAGTAATGATCGAGTCTGGTTGATGGCCCTGGCAGAGTGGTGGTAGGATACCACCAATACCTTCCACTTTACCACTTTCGAGGCCACTCTGATGCCTTTAGGCTTCGCACTTATCACCGGCATCCGGGTCGGAGGAGCCCCTTTCCCTTTTGATCCGACCATCACTGGTTCTACCGATACACTGATGTATTTCCTTGGAGCTGTTCTCGCCCAGATGGAGAGAGACCGCGCCTGATATACGTGGTTCTTCGAGAGATTCAGACGCTTCCAGTGCACCGAGCCCCGTCACTTCGAGTGGGTCGCCTGGGGTTTTCTCATGTATATGTTCATTACCTCCTTGTTTTTGAACAAGGAGAATACCGTAGATTTGCACTACCTAGGTGCCCTCGCTCACCTCGACCGTGTTGCTGCATTCGACAGGGGAGTAGCTACTGTCGCCACCCTCTACGGCTTCATAAGGACTCTTACTCAGTTCCCCCAGGTGCTCAGCAATGGGGGATACTGGAGGGTCTGGGAGGTATGATTTAATTTCTGTGTATTTTTCATTTATTTCTATTACCTGTTATTATCTACTTGCTGATATCTTCTTCTTTGCAGTTGTGAACCTATGAGTTCCTCGGGCTTCACGTCCTGGCGAACTCTGCGACGGACCCCTTGGTCATTCCTCGAGAGGTCCGGTGGTCCCGAGGCCTAAAGGGGAAGAAGGATGGAGGGAAGGACATAGACCGCTGTCTGGTGTCCTTAGACCGGCTGACCCCTGACCAGGTATCCCTACTTACCGTTCATTACTCTCTGCACTGTACTGTTCACTGCACTGTTCTTTATTCTGGACACTGATCACTATATACTGTTTATCATACTGCACGGCTTACTTTTCTTCATATTGTATTGTACTTTGAACTGTTGCAGGTCCACTGGGATGTTTTGAGGGGCATAGAGGATCGGGCTAGCGCAGACTTGATGCGTAGTCGAGATATCGCTTCAAGACGGATCCTGCTGGAGGGTCCATTCGAGCAGGAGTACTATCTAGGGGAGCGAGTGGTTCGCCAGTCGCTTGGCCTGGATCACTTTTGGATCTTGGTGGTTCCTCCGGCTTGTATGCGCCGGACTGATCATTTAAGCCAGGTCGATCTTCTTCTTGACCTGGTGGGGACTCTAGCTGCTGACCTGCTGGGCTGCTGGTGGCCGAGGGAGACTATACCACCTTGGCCCGGGCCCGTCTGTTGGGACCTCTAGGACCCGGCCCAGCTGCCCCTAGTGGCACGACGAGAGGACAGGCGCCTGAGGTTGCTGGGGCTGGTGCTGCTGAGGCTACGGCTGGAGCTGTTGGTGATGATGCTGCAGCTGGAGGTATAAGGGGCCCGGAGATCCCGTGGGAGATTCAGAAAATAGCATACGGCTATCCCTTCCCTCTGCCGGTTCCCGTTCTGTCAGCACCTGAGTTCAAGGCTAAGCTCAGTCAGGTTTGTCTTTGTAAGGTTCCTTTTATTTGGTTGCTTTCTTTGTTTTGTTTACTTAAACTGTCTAACTTTCTTTTTATAGGTTAATCAGGCATGGCTAGATCATCTGCTACTGGTCTTTACTAGTCTTTACAGGTCAGAGAGCATTGATCTGTTAGCTTGACGCCACTGTGCGAGCGGCCGGCATCACTTTTACCCTAGCGGCTATAGTAAGTGTCCTAATAACTTTTTTCGACCTTCTTGTATTTTTTTTGTACTCTATTCTAATCCTTATTTCATTCTGACAGCCTCTGGTACCAGCTGCTGGCATAGTACCACTGCGAATTACCACTCCTTCTCCTGCTCCAGCCCCAGCCCGAGGTCGTGGTTCTCGTGCTGCCTCCTCTAGGGGTCGCTCATGAGGATCTGTCTCTTTTGCTCAGAGCTTCTCTAGAGCCATATCTTCTTCTTTTGGAAGCGATGGAGATGACTATATTGTGAGACTTTTTGATGACGTGAGCTCAGACGAGGCCGGTCCTTCCTCCCGCCGAGTTCGCCCCAAGCACCAGTGAGAGATAGAGCTTCCCCCGTCCACAATTTCATTTATCTTCTGATACATTTATTTTGATGGGCCTGC